>PQWD01006583.1:0-96281 GCA_019425675.1 Leucinodes orbonalis
CGTCTCGGGCAAGCGTAGCGTAGGACGCCCTCCGGCCCGATGGACGACGACTTGCGAAAGTCGCTGGTGGAGGCTGGATGGAAAAGCGGAGGACCGGAATATTGGCGCAAAATCGGGGAGACCTATGTCCAGTGGACTGCGATAGGTTGAATAGGTAATAAAATTTTATATTCTTAATTGTTTGTGATTTGTTTATATACGAAAACGGTAAATACAAATATTGATGATTGAATTGAAAGACGTAGCAAATGTACAATAGTACATGATTTAGAAGAAGCTATGCATCTGAGGCTCGCTAACGGGAAAGTATATTCATATTTCGTTCTTGCTCAAATTGGTTTTACGAGATCTTATGTGCTCTTGAAGTGAAGTGAATGCCAGCAGGAACTAATTTTCAATTTTGATTTATTTCAGCGCAAAGGTGCAATTTTTGCCTTGTCCCAAAATAAAACCACTTGTGTGTGGCATATACAAAAACAAAACAAGGAAAATTGTTTCCTTTGCGTTGCAAGCGTAACAAAGCCAGCTGTCACTCAATAATGGACTGATTTACGGTAAATCTTTGTACTTATTTTGCACTTTTTGAAATGTTTGTTTCAAACAAGCAAGCTTCAAGTATATGTTTATGTCAAGGCCGATGGCGTATTGGTTTTCCATCTTATACACATGGAAACTAAGAGTTGTGGGAACGGATATAATGGATAAATATTAGTGTTTGGCAGTGTTTGATTGTTTGAATAAATATATTATACTTGTATGTGTTACAGGAAAAAACTTATGGACATTGAACTGAAACTTATTTTTTTTCATCGAACTATGGAATTATCTAAAATATGAGATTTATAAAATAAAAAAAATAATATGGTGAACATTACCATAGAAACTAACTACGAAATTTGGTTTTCACGATATCTAGTCAGTTGTTTTTTTTATACGTCAGAAACGGTGAAACACAATTTTCTCATCATCATCAGCTCATTAAACGTCCCCCCGAGGGCACGAGCCTACCCGTATAGGATGATTAGGCCTCAGTCGTCACGCGGGCCCAGTGCGGATTGGACGACTTCACACACAACCTTCGAATCTCTTCGAAGGCGTGCATTTTCTCATATATTAATCATTTTATTTTGTGTCACTTGCCGCTACGAAACCCTTCATGTGCGAGTCCGACTCTCAAATGGCCAATTTTTAGAATTTTCTTGAAGTAGGTACTTACAGTTCTTACTGAGAGACACAAATTGCATGCGCTTTGAAAAAATGTATCCCTACAAAAACATTCTGTAAAAAATCTAGCCAAGTCTCGATGGAGCTTCTTGATTATCTCTAAAAAGTAATGAAATCAAGACAAAGACGTGCCAAGTCTAAGGTTCCTTACTGCGATTACTTTATTATAATGGTTAATGTTGTGTGACTTGGCCGTTGAAGAGTACACAAGGATACAAACCAGGCGCTCCATGACACCATTGCACCAATCTGTCGCCAGAACGCTAGAAGCTACCTATTGAAGAAAAAAAATTGCCACTTGGAAAACGGTGATTCAATAACCAGTTAATTGTAGGCTTGAGTGACTTTATCACTAACGTATGAAGAATGTTCAACGGCCAAGTCAAACAACATTAACCATAATAATAAAGTAATCGCAGATATGGAGTTAGCTGTCCCTGAATTAATACATAGCCTACGTTTATCGCCTACGTGCCTTTATCGTTTCTACTATGAGAAAACATCTTATCGTAACGTTATGAAAATCAGTTCGAATGAAATATTCCGAGCGACCTCCCGCCCCCTCCCCTACTCTAGCAAGCGAGCCCCGTCCTGCTGCTCTCACCTTGCTCTCCGATGGCATGTCGATTGTTTTTCTTATTCGCCAGGTGTAGGCGATTTGGAATATACAAACGTGAATGGCGGACAACTGGCGCATGTCTCGTCCGTAATATTTATACGAGATTAAGGAAACTATTTACTAATAATACACAAAAGTTGATCTCTCTCTCTCTCTTCAACCTATTGCAGTACACTGCTGGACATAGGTCTCCCCCATTTTGCGCCAGACATCCCGGTCCTCCGCCTTTCTCATCGAGCTTCAACCAGCGACCTTTCGCAAGTCGTCGGTCATCGGGCCGGAGGTCCTACGCTACGCTTGCCAAGACCGCGGTCTCCACTCCATAACTCGTCTGCTCCAACGGCCATCGGTTCTGCGACATACGTGACCAGACCACTGCCACTTCAACTTGCTGATCCGTCGGGCTATGTCGGTAACTTTAGTTCTCTTACGGATTAAATCATTTACTACTATTAAATTTACTATTCAATGGATGTTATTATACATAAACCTTCCCATTACTCTATTTATTTAAAAAAACGCATCAAAATCCGTGGCGTAGATGTAACTAAAAGATGTAAGCATACACCTTTGTATGCTTACATCTTTTACATAGGGACAGCTAAAGCGACATCGTTTTATAATAAGTTGTGATTATACTCGTACAGCTTATACAAAAAGTGTATTTAATTTCATAAAATAACAATTAAGTCGGAACCTTTACATCGTCCCTTATTCTCATGTAATATTAATTCAGGTATCAAAAGGCAATTAATATAGCTCCCCGCGGGAACGCCTTCGTGAATGAAGCAATAATCCGCGCTATGTAAATTGTCCTCTGCCGATATTAGACGGGATCACACCCTTTGATGCATTATGAGCCAATTGTTACCCGTGTTTACCGAATGTTTCAAGGTAGTTAAACCTTTCTATATAAATAAGAATTTATTTGAAACTAAAAAAAATTATGAAATTTCGTCATCATCTCATTAAACGTCCCCACCGTGGGGCACGAGCCGTATAGGGTGATTAGGCCTTAGTCGTCCACGCGGGCCCAGTGCGGGTTGGACGACTTTACGCACAACCTTTGAAACTCTTCGCAGGCGTGCGCAGGTTTCCTCACGATGTTTTCCTTCACCGTAAGAGCGTCGGATAACGTACATATATTTTTCGAAAATTCGAAAATACATTGGTACGCAGCGGGATTTGGACCTCAGCCCTCCTGGTAGGAGGTGTCGCCCTCTTCCACACCATTGAGCCACCGACGCTCTTTTGAAAACGCTTTTTTGAAATTTACCTTGTGCGTTTATTAGTTTGGTTAGGGCATTGCAGGCTGAACCACCAGATTGTCCGAAAAGGAAGATGAGTCCGTGCTTCGGAGGGCACGTTAAGCCGTCGGTCCCGGCTACAATCGGGGACGCCCTTAGGCTCGTGAGGTAAATGTTTAAGGCTGAGAGCCATCTGCGCTCGCCACGCGCCCGTTGGAACTGTAAAGGCCAGCAGTAGTCAGTTCGAAAAGAAAAAGATTAGGAAAAACAAAAATTTTACAGGTGTTATTTATGAAAAATATAGCTGCCCTCAAGAAAATATTTACTTAGCTTAACACTTGTAATTTAAGTCGAACATAAATAGAATCAATTATGTAAATCTGAATAACCAATAATAATTCTCTGTTATGGATACATTGTGATGAGTTCTACCATTGCTTTGTTCCAAAGGTACTCAGTCAAATAATTACAATTAAAATGAAGTGGAATAACTTGCTTAAAGAGGCTTTGAACTGTTAAGCCGTGTAACAATTTGACCGGAATAATTTCCAAAATATCTCTTTGTGTCTCGCATTTATTTTCAGTTAGCAGAGAGTAAGTTTATTAGAGCAGTGTTCGGTTGTAATTTTGCCCTGAATAAAACATTAGTTTGGTAGTTGCACTACTTTTTACTGAAAAACGTCCATAATGTTTCCAAAAATAATATTTAACTGTTGATAGCAAATCTTTTATCCTACACAAACATAAGCTTTTCCATAAGTCGCGATCGCCCCGCCTATGCTTGTTTATTTTCCGACCTTTTTCTCATCAGAAATCGTTTAGGCGACGACAAGTCTTTATGGGGGAGCTGTCACATATCTCTAAAAGGGGACATTCTATAGCTGCTCGCTGTTGCCGTCATTTAGCGACATATTTGGACGGTTTCACGTTATAAGATACAACAAACGAACAACCATTCTCGTGAAATGTTACGCCCTTTGTACGTTGGCATGGTGTGCTATACACAAAAATGTTTTCAGTGCAGTAAGGTACTTTATATTTTTATTCAGAGCGATTATTTGGGTTGACGACCATGCAAGTTTTTTTTTATTTCTAAGGACAACCAACAAGATATACACTGGTAGAATCAACAAGAAATTAAAGACAAACATAAACTTAAAGCTAAGTGTCACCCAACTTAAAGGTTGCTACAGCATTAAGTAGCTTTTGAAATTATAGAAAAATAGATGGGTGACCGACCGATGAAAATAATCAAGTGTCCCTCATTGGTTATAATAGTACAAATCTAACCGATACTAGATCACTGTAATCGTCCCTGAATTTTACTCACAAAGGTCGTAAAAACTGCACGAAGGAGTACAGTTTAAGCTAGTCAGAGGGTTGATTGAACGTTAACTGCAACCACATAGACCGCCGCCGGAAAATTCCTAACTCGGTTTTCTCGTTATTAGCAGACATTTTTTTTAATTTTAAGTTATTTTAGCTAGCACTGTGTCACTCAGTTTTAACGTTTTCTTAATTCTAAATTGTAGTCTAGGTAGGTACCGCTAAAAGTCGCTCAGCGTGCAATGGAGAGGGCAATGTTCGGGATCTCATTGGCGGATAAAATTCGTAATGAAGATATCCGCCGGAGAAGCAAGGTTATCGACATTGGTCGGAGAATAAGCACGATGAAATGAAAGTGGGCCGGTCATGTCTCCAGACATGACCGATTGTCGATGGAGCCGAAATATGTTGGAGTGGCGACCTCGCTTAGGAAGGCGCAGCGTGGGACGTCCGGCTGCCCGTTGGACCGACGATTTGAGGAGTGTGGCTGGTGGAAGTTGGATGCAGGCTGCTTAGGACCGGGATGGTTGGCGCTCATTGGGGGAGGCCTCTGTTCAGCAGTGGACGATGGTGGGCTGATTGATAGGTACCGCTGCAGAGCCAGATATTGTCTCGTAAAATAGGAGTGTTTTGCATTGCTGTGTTTCGGAATGTGGACACTGTAGCTTGTAAAATTACCGGATAATAGACCTAAAACCTGTTGGGGACAGGCAGGACAGTATTGACGGAAAAAAGAGAATCCCGATGTTGTTGTCGATTTCTTCAACACTGCATTTTTCCTCGAGCGTGAACGAACTGACTGTCCCTTCCTTTGTTGTCAAAAAAATACATATGATGCCACTTTGATTGCCCTTTTAATTTTTTCAGTGAGATCTCGAAGACTGTATGATGCGTGGAAATAATGAGAGGCATGCAATATTCATATTCAATGAATATTTCATAGTCTGACCACTAATGAAGAAATTATTTCTTCCCCGATTATCGCTTCGGCAAACAGAAACAATATTATTTCGTATTCAAGTTTCCTGCATTTTATGATGAACTTTCCATGATTAAATTTAACGACCCATCTGGTGTGGTTGCGACGTCGGCTCTTACATCGGGCGTTCCAGGTTCGATCCCCGGGCAGTAAAAACATTTGTGTGTATAAACACTCATGTCTGTTTGTATTAGTCCGGGGGTTTTCTATGTATAATATGCATGTTTTAAAAAAACTATATAAGAATCTTTTACGTTGTTTAGTATCTATTTCACAGGCTAATGCTTAGTTTGGGACTAAAGGGCGCTGTGTCAGAGGATATTTATTTATTTATTAACGTAATTGTAGATTTAAAATTGCTTTAGGATTCCTTAAATGTCCAATAGATGAAAACTAAAACACGTGACATGTCCAACTAATCGTTACCGGTCGATTTCCTGTTTCTTAGAAGAATGTAACGTCCCTAACATTGCTACACGGGTATAAAGTTTCCAATAATGGGCCAAGTGATGGGAGCAACCTTTTGATGTCGACGCTTCCCGTTCAGCCGCCATCTGTCTTCAATCACGCGACCCCCCGTAATGGCGGATCCACAAATCCTGCACTGATCGCTCACACGCAACTAATAGGACTTTGACGGAAGACGGGCTCGTTACATCGTTAAACCATCGTTAGGCACCGTTTCCGTTGTTCTTGATCGTGATCATTCGTCAAACAAGAAGCGGGAAAAAACGGATCCAACTACAACAATTAAGTGAAACAATTCGTGGAATAAGTCCGAGACGCTTTTTGCGGATCAAGGAATTAGCTGCTCGCAAAAAACGAAACAATAATCTCTTGCTGAACACAAGACATTGTAGAAACTTGATTCGCTTTGAAGTTTCAATTAGTTCGTAAGATAATGAGTTTAATTCAATAGAACTAGTTTTTGCACAAATGCAGCTTTTTTTAAATAGCATCACCATAAGCTCATTCATTATACGGCACGAGCCTACCCGTAACGGGTATATAGGCCTTAGCCGTCCACGCGGGCCCACTGCAGATTGACCGACTTTACGCACAATTCTTGAATTTTGCGTAGGCGTTCGCAGGTTTCTTCAGGATGTTTTCCTTCACCGTAACAGCGTCGCATTAGTATACATATTATTTTCGAAAATTCAAAAACACATTGGTACGTGGTGGGATTAGAACCTGCACCCTCCAGATCAGAAGGCAACAGTCCACAGGGAAGTGCTACCGATGACCGATTTTTAAATATATTAAAACAGAATATCAGATCCGCAATGGTGCTAAGGGGGATCGTGAAAATATCATAATCAGCATCATCATCATTACAGCCGTATTGCGTCCGCTACTGAACAAAGGCCTCCCTCATAAATCACCACCTCCCCTTGTCGGAGGCTATTTGCATCCCGCGACTCTCACAATAGGTCCGAGAAATATCACAATAAGTCCGACTAAATCCTGTGAGACAGAATTATTATACAGGTACTACCTCTAGCGCATATGTTCGTTTTAATGTTGGATACATAAATGTTATCCAATATATCGAAATGCGACATTATAATTATTACTAAGCTAAAATTTTATCACACTTTATAACATTTGGTCTAGCGGTTGAGACGTCGACCGCAACACCAAGGGTTCCGGGTTCGATCCCCGGGCAGTACAAACATTTGTGTGCATAAACATTTCTGTTTGTAATGGTCTGGGTGTTTTCCATGTATAATATGTATGTATTTACAAAATATATATATAAGTATGTTTATCCGTTGTTTAGTACCCATAATACAGGCTTCACGCTTAACTTGTGGCTAGATGGCGCTGTGTGAATGTCAGTGGATATTTATTTATTTTAACCAAAATTGACATAAATCGAAATGCGACATTATAATTATTACGAATTCAAGATTTTATAACACCAACGGTCATTAATCAAAACATCTATAGTTCGCAGAAAAACTATAAATTTATAGTGTGTAACGCTTTATGGGATTTAGGAAGTTTCGAGTGTGATAATAAGTAATAAGTTTTGTTTCCCCTACAGCTGCAATTTAAAGACTAAAGAAGCAGTTCGACCAAACCCGGGCAACTTCCCGTTTACTACTTTTGCTTGTAAAACGCCCCGTTCGTAGTGTTGCTACGGTTGCTCGGTAGTCCACTATCGATATCGATAAACTTAGACGAACTATGCGGTGTAATAGACGACACGTCGACTACTACACCAAGCAGGTAGTACAAACATTTTTTGTGTGTATGATTGCATGTCTGTTTTTAATGGTTTGGGTGTTTCTGTATAATATGTATGTATTTACTATATACATACATATTATACATAGAAACATTATATATATATATATTATATATATATATATATATATATATATATATGTATATATTATATATATATATTATATATGGCAACTGCTGGGTATGACAGTGCTATCGGGAGATAAGCATTAATACCATTGATACAATTAAATTCGACTTTATCGGTACTATCAATACTACCGATACAATCGAAGTTTAATATCTAATAAACTATCGATACTATTGTTGCGGACATAATAAATCATAATAATTTATAAACTTTCTATAGTAGCGATACTATTACCCGTGACCAATATCGATACTATAGCCAAAACTATCGATACTTTAAATAGTATTGACAATATGGATAGGCCCCTCAATGGTATAGATTAAGGTCAACTATCGATACTCATACTATGGACACGACGGCAACACTGCCTGTTAGTTTAATTAGAATTAACGACCTGCAATTTAATAACTTTGTTACGGAGGTGCAGTGTCCGTCGGCTCCCACGTTTATGAGATGCGCCCGTGATAAAACAAGTTTGCACTCGCGTGCACTAAGCTCTGCAATTTATGGTGAAAACATTGTAGGGGATGGATATGTTTGCGCAGTGGAAATACTGTAATTTCACGCGAGATATGACCTGAATTACCAAAATTACTGGGTGTACGTAACATCTGTCGCCTCAGGGCGCAGAGCAGTGTCGACAGTAAATTAAAATTATCTGATACTGGTTTCCTTCAACACTGGATTTATCATTGTCAGGCGTATCACTTACCGCCAGGTGAGAGCGCTGACCGTCCCGTTCACTTATGGCATAAAAAATAAAGAGCATGGTATCCACACTTCATTTTTATTTTTTTCGGTCCCGTATTTCGCAATCGATGGCCTTTGGAGCAGACGAGTTCTGAAGGGGAGACCGCATCTTGGCAAGCGTAGCATCTCAATGAACCGACAACACGCTAAGGGCCGCTGGTGGAGGCTGGAAGATGAAAGACCGGGATCTCTAGCATAAAATGAGGAAGACCGATGCTCAGCAGTGGATTGCGAAGATAAAAAAGCTTTAAAGGTAAATTAAATAATATCGCACAAAAAGTAGCGTATTTATGTCGTTTATATTAAAAATAATTTACAAAGCAAGGAATTCTTCAGATTCTTACAAAGTAAGCGCTATAATTTCAGTTTGTAAAATATCCTTCATAAAAATATATTAAAACTGGGAAAGAAAATAGTGCAAGCGAGTAAATATTTTCCCGCAAAGTAACTGAATAGTTTTGAACAAGTATCAAGAGTAATATTTTAATCCGAACGTTGAAAGGTGATGGTAATAAAATTAAATGGCGGAGAAATAATAATATTTCTTTTTCACGGTGAAGGAAAACACCGTGAGGAAACTTGCGCACGTTGACGAATTTAAAGGTTGTGCGTCGTCCAATCCGCACTGGGCCCGCGTGGACGACTAAGGCCTATACCCTTATACGGGTAGGCTCGAGGCCCTCGGTGGGGACGCTTAATGATCTGGTGATGACCCATTTGGTGTAATGGTTGAGACGTCGGCTATGCATCTGCTTAATTTACATTTATATGTATGTATGTATATGTATATGCATGTGTGTATATATAGCTTGCTGTTTTATATTCATTATGTGTGCCAATGCTGTTTTAGTATAAGTATATGTATCTACAATAAATGTATGTAGTGTGTTTTCATATTATTATTCTTATGTGTATGTTGTGTTTATTATTATATTTACATGTGCTGATTGAGTTTTGAGTGAGATATATACCCTATTTGTCCATATACCCTTCGATAAACTTATAATATGTGTATTATGTAAAGTGCGTGTATGTAGTAGTCTCTCTTTGAAGGTAGCCACGGAAGACCAGTGTCATGGTGTCTTCATCACCATGGCTGTTGCTGAGTGGTATACCTGTTCTGTGTCTTTAGATTTAAGTTTTTATGTTTAAGGTAATATTGTGTACTGTCACAGAATAAATATTTTCTTTCTTTTCTTTTTTTTCCTTCTTACACATAGTGTTTCAGGGTCAATCCCCGGGCAGTACAAACATTAGTGTGCATGAACATGTCTGTTAATATTGGTCTGGATGTTTTCGATGTATAATCTATACATGTATTAACAAAAAGCATAAAGTATGTTAAGTTTGGGACTAGATGGCGATGTGTGAATGTCAGCGGATATTTCTTTATTTATTCAAATGCAACGGCAAATGAGAGCGTCGGTGGCTCGATGGTGTGGACTGTCGCCTTCCTACCGGGAGGGCTGAGGTTCAAATCCCGACACGTACCAATCGTGTACAATTCGTGTTTTCGAATTTTCGAAAATATATGTACGTTATCCGATGCTCTTACGGTGAAGGAAAACATCGTGAGGAAACCTTCATGCACGCCTGCGAAGAGATTCAAAGGTTGTGTGTGAAGTCGTCCAATCCGCGTGGACGACGTAGGCCTAATCACCCTATACGGGTAGGCTCGTGCCCCTCGGTGGGGACGTTTAATGAGCTGATGATGATGATTCAAATGCAAAGTAGTTCACAGCATGCCATTATTTTTTTCTCACTGGCTTATCATGGATATCTTGACGTAGGTGCTATTTAGAAATAATTTGCGAATACCTATCAATAGCTTAGACATAACTTGTGCTTCAAATTGTATTTCAACAATTAGTGCTGTTGGTTTTCCGAATAAAGTAAAATATAAAAATAAATTAATATCATCCTTCCTCATTTGAAAAATTGCCATAAAACGTGTCCAGTACGAGTACCGTCGGCTCTCTCCCCTTGCCTAAGTTAGTGCGCGTTTGTTCAACAGATTCACGCAATTTCCATAAAATTTTACGAACCATTTTTCCGATGAGATCGTTCAATTAAACACCCTGGGCTTTAATTCCACTAATGTTTTTCATCATTATCACCTAGGGGCACGACCCTACCCATATAGGGTGTACAGGTTTTTGTCGTCCACGCGGGCCCGGAGCGAATTAGCTAACTACACGCACAACCTTCAAATCTCTTCATAGGAGTGCGCAGGTTTCCTCATGATGTTTTCCTTAACCGTAAGAGCGTCAGATAAACGTACATATAATTTCGAAAACACATTGGTACGTGGTGGGATTTCTAACAGTCCACACCACTGAGCCACCGACGGTCTAACTTATTTGGTATAACGATACTTCCAATCCCACTATTCATTTAGTATTCCAATACTACTTTAATGTACATGATAAATAAATATCCATTGCTATTCACACTGCGCTATCTTACCCTAAGTTAAGTGTGAAGCCTGCAGTATGAGTACTAAACAAAGGATAAACATACGGAACTCTCGGTGTAGTAGCCAACGTCTCAACGACTACACCAAATAGGTCGTCATTAATGGTTTGAATGATATGGTAACGATGTAGTCCAATGAATTGTCAATTGGTGTTACCAATTAAAATTCTACCATATAACAGAATGAGTACAAAAATTTACTATACTCGTAGAAACACAGTTACGATCGCGCATTTTAAAATTAACGGAATTGGGGACCCGGACGGCGGGAAGTCAAGCGACTCCAATATTGTATCGTTTATCTAGACGACCATTTTGGGTTATTTGTTATGACAATTATTTATAAAAGTATTCCAACATTATTCTGCATACATTTACAATTACTTAACTTTTTTAATTGAAAACGTTGAAATACCGATACGGCATGGTCTGTAAATTTAAACCTGGGTTTCATTTTAAGAGTATTAAGGTATGGATAGTACTCACTAAGCTTTATGTGTTTTAATATTACAACATAACAAGATAACATTTTACAATAATTTACAAGATTTCACAATTATCGTTAAAAGTTTCCAATCATTAAAAAAACTTTGCAATTATTGATCAATAAGTTTTTACTATCTGATGATAAGACTTTTTTAAAATAATAGATTATATTTGAACCATTTTTTTATCGTCTTTCAGTCATCAACTGTATTGAACAATAACCGATAAGACTTAATCCTCGACAACATTTTACAAACACAAACAGGATTCAACAACCATCGGCTATATTTCAATGCATTGATCGCTATCAAAGCCTCGGGTTCGACGACGGAAACGTCAATAATACTGTCGGAGCTGAAAACTACCGAACATTGAATGTTCAATAGTTTAGTGCCTGACAAAGATACTGGCCAGTAAATCAAGCATTCGAATAAAAGTAATGAATCACCTGAGATTCCTTCGCGGTTAAACACGAGCGCAATTTATCGCGTTCCACGAATGGAGCTTAACTTTGTGATGACCAAACTATCTAGGTCTGGATTTGGGTATGCATCCAGTTTAAGGGGGTTTATTAAGCCACTATTGTTAGATTTAGCTCGTTAGCCTGAGTAAATAAATATCCACCGACATTTACACAGCGTCATAGCCCAAACATTAGCCTGTAATATGGATACTAAACAACGGATAAACATACTTATTTTTTTTTTGTAAATACATACATATTATACATAGAAAGTTACTAGACCATAATAAACAGATATATTCATACACACAAATGTTTGTATTGTCTGGGGTCGAATCCGGAACCCTTGGTGTAATAACCGACGTCTCAACCGTTACACCAAATGGGTCGTCAAATTATTAAATAAGATTAGATTATTGTTAATTAATACAGGCTTCACGATTAACTCGGGGCTAGATGGCGCTGTGTGAATGTCAGTGGATATTTATTTAGTATAATCAGGTTATTCAGCTTGTAATGTCCTAATCAAACTGTAAAAGTTGCACAAAGAGGATTTCACTATGCGGTCTACCCTCGGGACTCAAACCCGTGTATCTAGGATCAGCGACCTAAAACCAACGCTTAAACATTTTCGGAGGAACTGGTCACATGTAATAAATTACTGCGAAGACGTGGTCGTTCCAGCCGTTGCTCGAATGAAAACAAACTTTGTCTTTATTTATTAGGGTTAAATGAAAACAACTGACAGACCCTCGTACCCAAATGTACATTGTACTGAGTTACGTTGGCGATGGACTGTTTTTATTGAAACCTCATAAAGCCAAATGTATGAATAAACAAATTTTTAATACGCTATATGGGTTCAAACGGCTACCCTTTCTTGATATAAACTGGACACATACGGAACACATACCAAAATATAATTCTTGATAATTTGTATCTATCTGTCAGTTTGTTCCGGTAAATCTCTTAAATGGCCGGACAGATTTAAACGGGACTTTTTTCGCAGGTAGCTGACGTAATAAGGAAAAGCTTGGGCTACTTCTAATTTCGATAAACCTCTTTATGCTCAAATATAAAGTAATGTTATTCCGCGTATGCGGCGCGCTTTACCCAATGATATTATGTATACATAAAGGTAGATACGCCATCCGTGCCTCAAAAACGAACCGCCGAAGAGAGTACAGTCTGTACTCTTTTGTTTATGTAAATGTGTTCGAAATATGTGTATGTGTGCTGAGACTGCATTCGGAACACTTTTTTCGATTGTTTTGTGAGCATATCACGAATCCGTACTTTTTTACATCATTGGCTTTACCGAAGCGATTTTAGGCAATGTTTTACTGCGGGAGAATATCTCGAAACGCGGGGCACAGCCAGTGAAAAAACAAAAATGGCGCACAGCGTCATTTAAGCGTATTCGAGTCTCCGTTTTATATTCCCTTCAAATCGTCTTCGTTGTCTCGTTTTATTTGCCTCATTAATTATATAAACGGCCCATTTAATGATGTCATTTTCATTATTAATTTATTTAATTAGTCACTTCGTAACTTGCACAAAAACTCAATTATGTAGATTTTCTTGCACCGATTCCGCGATGGAGACGATATTTTTTTAATTACAGAGGACATTTGCCTGAAGCTTAAATATCAGAAATAATGTTATTTGTGTGAAAACTAAATTTACCGACATAGCTCGCCGGATCAATGCATTAAAGTGGCAATGGTCGTTAGAGCAGACGAGTTTTGGAGTGGAGACCGCGTCTTGGCATACGTACATATGACACTAATTTTGATTAAAAACACATCATTTGTTTTGATAATCAATTAGGTGTAGCCAGGTATAGATAATCATGAACCGTTCGAGTCATAGTATATAAAACAGTAGTCTCCAACATTTCAAACAACTCGAAGTATGTCTTCTATCTCACGACATATATTTGCATTTCACTTAAGTCACGACATTTTTACGTCTGTTTTTTCAACGGCACCACTTATATTTCTATATCTGCATTCTTTTAGGGTTAATTGAAAGAGAATGCCATTCGGCATTTAGTTCGCATTTGTACATTTGTTTTGTGTGCAATAAGTTTTTGTATAAATTAATATGATCCAAGTATTTACTCACCGTATGTATTGTTGCTTACTAAACTCAAACTTTGTTACCGTGATAGACCCGTCAGTGTCTATTGCAATATGTTGCAAACACGGAAGTTTGAAGTATGTCGAAGCCTTTGGCGTTAAATATCGTCTGCTCTGGACTCAAGCAAACTTTTACTAACTTCACTAAAGCTTTATCTTACCAACTTACGGAAGGCTTTAACTTTAAACGTGATTTATTACATACATAAACGTAAAACAAAATAATCTCAACTTAATTAGTTAACGATATCTGTTTCAAAATTGATTTTCAAGCTTTAAAATTTCACCATATTGGATTAAGAGCGACGTTACATTTTTTGGAGTTACTCTCACTAAGCCCTTTAATTTGATATCAATATTGTATGAATTCATTATAAATGATAGGTCGGCCATTTTGGGAATGCCGCCATGTTAGATTTAGAATCATATCATAATCATGATTTTTTATCCGAACTGAATGTGCCTACCAAATTTCAGCTCCATCGTTGAGGGCAAGTGCCCTAAAATTGAGTTGTAAAATTCCACCCGAACAAACATACATTGCAAGTTAAATAAAAGCTTGTAAAATACTAAAACCAGTGGAAAGATGACGAGGCGTTCTAGTATTGGTAGCTTAAGCTTCGTAGCATTCGTGAGACTACGAAAAGTATCAGTTTTCGTAATGGAGCATTGTCGTAGTAGATTATTTGCATAATTTAACTGGAAAATCCTTGGTCCACATAACATCCATTGTTAATAATTTATTTAAAACTACCTTAAATATTCAACTAAAACTTTTAAATAACTGAACTTATAGTACCGGTAATATTTTGTATCCGGACTTTGGTAAGTTGAATTATTACATATATTATTCCGTTACGTGGACAGATAATTATATAAAACGAATAAACATTCACTAGGAAATGAAATAGGAGTTTTATATAGAATAGGACACTGTGGCTACTCGTAGCAAAATGGGACAATGCCCTTCGCATTTTCTCTCACAAACTATTCAACTACTTGGTTCGAGAAAGTTTGTTAGTGCATTTGGTAAAAATAGGATTTGGACAGCGATTTAAAATCACAGAACATGACTTGGACTTGAATTGGCCGATAAATAGGAATTGCCGTAATGTAGCCATAAGACTTTGAACGCGACCAAGCGCCGATTCGAATGAACGCAACCCGTACCCGCGCTTCGTCTGTCGCGGTCCGTCAAGTGCTATCTGTGTAAATTATTTATCTCCGTATTACACTAACTTTATACAAATTACTGCCTTTCCTTCAGTGATCTCTTGAAATAAATACAATTATTGGTTCTGTTATTAAAATGTAGTACATACACAGTGCAGTACATATCTTCCGAGCCTGCCTGCTGTGGTCTTGTGGGAACAGCATACGGCTGCGTGACCCGGAGATCTTGGGTTGGAATCCGGCGGGGAATTGTCACTTTGTGCTATTTATTTATTTGACGACCCATTTGGTGTAGTGGTGAAGACGTCGGCTACTACACCAAGGGTTTCGGGTTTGGTCCCCGGGCAGTACAAACATTTGTGTGCATGAAATGTCTGTTTGTAATGGTCTGGGTGTTTTCTATGTATGTATTTACAAAAAAAAGTATGTTTATCTGTTGTTTAGTACCCATACTACAGGCTTCACGCTTAACTTGGGGCTAGATAGCCCTGTGTGAATGTTAGTGCATATTTATTTATTTAAACTCGAATAATGCACATACGAAGCAGCAAGATGAGACGACTGTTACGAAGGAAGACCGCCATTAATCTTCGGCAGGACAGATTTTTACTTCGAGGTACCTTAACTTTGATGCGCATTAGCAGCAAAAATCCTATCGGTTCAAAGAAAAAAGTAAACACTCCTATGGAAATCGTTAAATGTTTTTTGAAAACAAGTGTAATGCACGTACCGCGCATTCTTAAACATTAAGTCAAAACGAATATCAGAAAATTTGGAAGTAAAATCTTTTATTGCGCTGTAACGATAATAGCTTTAAGGTACCGACGATAAAGGTTGTTTTCGAGCGCTCCACTCTTCCTGTTGTACCCAAGATTATATTTGGGAATATTCGACATAATGCAAAAGCGAAATTGATATTTAGGTGCAAGACAGCAATGCCTAAATATTCTAAACGTTGTGTATATGAAATCAAATTCTTGAAACGCTTGCTTATTTCACTATATTCTTTTCAACCTTTTGAGCAGCCCAGTGCTGGATAAAGATTTTTCCCATCCTTCGCATGGTAATGTGGTCCTCCGCTTAGCCAGCCTCTACCAGCGATCTTTCGCAAGTCATCGGGCCGGAGGGCGTCCTAAGCTATCCTTGTAAAATCCAAACGTAATCTGCTCCAGTAGCCTTAGAATTTGCATTTTTGATGGTAGACCCGATACTCAGTCAATATATTATAGTACTCTTTGCACAGTCGTGTAGATAGGCGCCACCACAATGCCAAATATCGTCACATTGTTACGTGGCGGGATTTGAACCTGCACCCTCCAAATCAGAAAGCAACAGTCCACACCAATGAGCCATCGACACTCCTCCTCCGAAAGAAGAATATAAGTGTATGAAAGTATAAGTATGTTTTATTGAGTACCAAGTTCTTCGCTAAAATTCGGATACGGCGTTGTTTGAATATCGGTGGATATTTATTTATAACATTGGATAACTTCGTAATTTATAATGATATTAGCATGGAGCAGACAAAAGGAATCCCGTGTCACGTCACAGGACGCCTCATCGGGTAATGCGAAGAGCCTGTTACCCGGGACAATGTTTACGTATACTTATGTTACAACCTTAATGCAAAAGTGTGATAAAGAAAACACACGATCGACTTCGCGTCTCGTATAAATCATATTTTTCAAGTTCGCGTGAGCTTCTGTAAAAGTATATGGTCGGTGTATATAACGAGTATAAACATGGAAAAGCTTGCAGATAAAAAATTGCTTAGTTGCTCATATAAAAGTTATTTTGGTTACGCAACTATTTGTAAAATAAAAGTGACACAATAAAAAGTATTTAAATATTGGTTGTCTATAAAAGGCAGATTGCATAGCAAAAGCAATACTTAGCATTCTCTCTCTTAGAAACGTTAGATAGCAAACGTTATTTCTTTGTCACTTTTAAAAATAAGATCACTTCGAAATATGTAATACTTTAGTATATAATATTATCTAATCTGTGGTAATACATACGGATGTAATAAGCTTATCTTATTCAAGGATAAAAAAGTTAGATTTAATGTTATTCTTACAACAAATGAAAGATGATTGTCATTATTATCGTAAGGAAATCGAATATCTTTTGAAACATTATCATAAAAAGCTTTGCAATTCTCAAAGGTAGCTAGACCAATATTTCTGAAAATGGAAAACATGATGAACTCTGTGTTCGTTATAAATAAACATGTTTTTGTAATAAACTAGAAGTAAATACAAGATTGTAAATAATTAATAACTTAATGAAACAAGTCTGGCTTTTTGGCTTCAACTTGGATTTACTTGTAGCCCACTTTAAGTAATGAAACCTACAACTTTTGGTTCACTTGTGTTATCTTAATTAACATGAACTTACGATGTCTACATTCACTTAGTTTGAAGTCGATAATACTTTACTAATAATTTATCAGCATTATATTATTTTCTATGAGTCCGTTCGTATTGTATTTATTTATTGATTTTGTTTTCAAAATATTAGCATCAGCCCCATTTTTAAGAGTTTGGAGGTAGATTTAAAAAATATTGGAGTTCTTTTCCGTCAATATGAAAAAGTCCACATACCAATATTTGATTTTCTATCGTTAAGCTCCATACCAACTTGCACTCTCTATTTCAAACGCACGGACGGTTAAAAAGTTGCCTCAGTCATTCTACACAACCTCAACTATTTGTGAAGACGGCTCGTGTGGTGCAATGGATGACAACTCGGCTAGTACACTAAGGTTTCCGGGCAGTACAAATATTTTTGTGCATGAAGAATTATGAAAGAATTTATAAAAAAAATATTAAAACTTGTACTTGACAAGTTTTAGTTTAGTCAAGCATTTCACTTTGCGTGCAATCCCGCGGGAAAATCAAATAAATATGATGGCATGCAAATTGAATAAAACATGTCGCCCCTCATGTATGGTGATTTTGTCACGTGCAGATTCGAGCGGAGTCAATGTGTCCAATGTCAGACTTTATATAACATATATATATGGTATATAATGGTGATAATCGATAAAATATCGTAAAGCTTGGAAAATTGGAGTCGAGGCTGCTTGCACTAGTCTGCTCACAGCGGCTAACATTAAATAATGTTAAATCAACATTTTCCCGGATAAAATCGAGTACACACCGACCGAAATAATGTCTTTATTAAATTGTTATTACTGGAAAATGGCTTCACTTCTTATTTCTAGTAATATAGCAAATATAAGACGAGCGTCGGTGGCTTAGTGGTGTGGACTGCCTTCCGATCTGGAGGGTGCTGGTTCAAATCCCGCCACGTACCAATGTATTTTCGAATTTTCCAAATTATATGTACTTTCATCCGACGCTCTTACGGTGCAAGAATATATTGTGAGGAAACCTGCGCACGCCTTTCAAAAGATTCAAGGGTGTGAAGTCGGCCAATCCGCACTGGGCTCGCGTGGACGACTAAGGCCCATACATCCGCGTATGGGTAGGCTCGTGCCCTTTGGTGGGGATGTTTATTGAGCTGACGACGACGATACGAAATGCTTTTGTGCTCGTTATTTGGTTTAGTTTGAAAAAAAAAATCCTAATGCACACCGAAGTATCATCATAAGACTTAATTATTTGCGAGATTTGAGACCTTTATTATTATTATTATTATTTTTAACATAGGAGGCAAACGAGCATGCGGTTCACCTGATGGAAAGTGTCACCGCCGCCCATGGACATTTGCAACAGCTGAGGTCGCAGGGATGCGCTGCCGGCCCTTTATATAAGAATACGCTCTCTTTTTGAAAGATGCCAGGTCATATCGTTCCGGAAACGTTTCCGATGGCAACTGATTCCACAAATTAATCGTACGCGGCAGAAAATGTCTATCAAAACGAACTGGAGAAGATCTCCAAGTATCCAGATGGTGTGGGTGAAATCTGGAATTCTGCCTAGAAGTACCTGAGTGGAATTCATCCGCAGGAACAAGCCCAAATAACTCGTCAGAACACTCCCCATGATATATGCGGTAGAGGATACAGAGCGAAGCCACATCTCTACGCAAACCCAAAGGGTCAAGCCGATCGGAAAGATCCTGATCATTGATAATTCTAGCCGCTCTTCTCTGAATGCGGTCAAGTGGAAGAAGCTGGTACTGGGGTGCCCCCGCCCACAGGTGAGAGCAATATTCCATGTGCGGCCGAACTTGCGACTTGTAAAGTTGCAAGCGATGGTCCGGCACGAAATACCGCCTCGACCTGTTAAGCACACCGAGCTTCTTTGAGGCCAACTTGGCTTTACTCTCCAAATGACCGCGAAACTGAACACTGCTAGAAATATCAACACCAAGAATTCCGATACTAGCTGAGGGACTAAGCGGAGTGTTTAAAAATTTGGGCGAGACTGCAAAGGGTGTCTTTTTGCGGTGAAAGCACATACTTGTATCTTTTTGGGGTTAAACTGCACTAGATTATCTTGACCCCAATCGGAGACTTGATTAAGAGAAGTCTCGACCAAACCAATCAATTATATTATACCAAAATAATCTCACAGAGCGAGTGTTAAACACAAACAAACGCGGAAACTCAAAACGGAATATTTGTCAAAGACTTTGCCATTACATAAATTGCTTCCAATTTAAATAAAAGCTAGAGTCATTTGTAATCGAAGGGCAGGTAGTGTTGCTGAGATATCGATAGTTTGATTATCGAATATTCACCTTGAAAATTATCCATACTATCGATAGTGTGTTTTTGCAATATTTAGCGGCAATAGTGTATCGTTACTATCGATACTATCAATTGCTTTTCGATAGTATGAAAACAATAATAGTATGGATACATCGATTACATTAATCTGAGTCGACAGTGTTTACACTTACGGGGCTATAAATTCTATTATAGTATCGACAATTTCAAGAGCCCTAACGATAGTATTGATAATACTTATAACCCTACCGAGCCTAAGCTAAGAGTACCTGCTAAGCAGTCTCAAGTTCCAATAGCTTAATTTTTTTCTTTAAGGTATTAAATACTTCTTGTTGCAATTTGTTACTTGAAAATGCAATGTATGGTTGTAATTGGTGCATGTACGAGGACATAAATTCAAATATTATTGGTTTCCTAGTTAATAACTATGTGTACTGTAGGCATACCCATAAATAAATAACTATCGATAATATCGATATAGTCATATCACCACACTAGACGACACGGGGGTCGGAGGGCATCCATGTACTAATTGGTGTCCTTTGATGTTGGAGCCGGCTATGGCTTGAATTTCAATTAGTCTTGCTTCTTATAGTCCGGCGGAATGTATGTTAACAGCTTAAAGCAAAGCGACAGTTCTGTATGCTTATACTGACAATGAAACATTTTTGAAACTCAGAGAAACTTTTTGTTTGTTTATTATCTTAATTTCATACTGCTTTTCAGGCCTGCGAGCCTAGTGAAATATGTATTGTAAATGTTTGTAATGTAAACTTTTTTAATAGAAATAAATTAATATTAATATCATAAGCTCAAACGTCCCCACCGAGGATCACGAGCCTACCCGTACGCGGGTGTATAGGCTTTAGTCGTCCACGCGGGCCCAGTGCGGATTTGCCAACTTCACGCACAACCATTGAATTTCTTCGTCGGCGTGCGCAGGTTTCCTCACGATGTTTTCCTTCACTGTAAGAGCTTCGGATAAATGTACCTATAAGTTAGAAAATTCGAAACACATTTGTGCTTGGCGGGATTAGATCCTGCAACCTCCCGATCGTTAGGCAACAGTCCACACCAATGATCCACCGACGCTCTATTCACTTACACATTACATTTATTTAAAGCATAAAAATCGGTTTTCAAAGACGCCTATAGTAGACGGCATTTCGCGCACACCTTAAAATGTGCCTGTCACAACGCGTTAATGGAAATTCAATCATCAATTTTCTTTACTCTCAAAAAGGGCTAAGTGGGTTTAACACAAGTATATACTGCTGACTGGGTTCAAATATGGGTTTCTTTGTGTTTGCGATGTTAAAGATGTGTTTTAGTTTTTTAGCTTGTGATTGGACAAGATTTACAAGATGAGATTCTTTTAAATGACTTTCTGTTCTCCTCCTTACTTCTGTTTCACGGGGTATTATGGCGTGATTGATAAATCATGCAATAAATCTTAAAATTATCCTTATCTTATAGTTAAGGTTTTCTTTATAATAATACTTTATTTCACAGATAACAATGATCCGTTTATGGTAAGTAACAAAAGTGAACTTAAAAATATGTTAGAAGCATCACTATAAGTTAAAAATAAATTAAAAGGATAAATATAAATTGGCAATTCATTTTATAACAATTGAATTATGATAAAATTGTACATATGTAATTAAAATTGAAATAAATGTAAAAAAAAAATTGAAATTCCAATCATGTCAAATTATGAAATTAAAATGTCAAAGGTTCATCAGTGATAATATTTAATGTTAAAACTCAATGGGCCGGTTTCATACAATATATAAAATGTTTTACGATAGGAGAGTCATATCTCTCCGCGACGGTCTTCAGGACACTGTTGGGGCTGGTCCGTACTCTCTCCAGCAACGAAGTTGTATTCTTACGTATGACAGCATGAAAGCCATCTGCATGCGACTGAGCAAACATCTCCGACGCACTGCATCTTTATGATACCAAGTGTTCACGACGGTCAAAATGCTCACCTGATGGAAAGTGATACGCCTCATCATGACGAAGGGGTTTCATAGAGACCAACAACTGATAGACAATATTCTCCTTCATTGCCGCACCGCGTCCGACACCCGAGATGACAGATGATAGTTCTTGTTTCAGAAGCGCAAAATACTTCTATTTTACGCTTCTTTATCTGGCACTGCGGTGGTACCTACCTAGACGACTCAGTACCGAGTCTACCGCCTAGGTTTCGCAGATTATATGTAAATATGTATAACAGTATAAAAGCATGACTGATGCATATCTTTGTTTGATTATGACATTTGTTGGACTACCTTCTTGATTTGAAAGCTATTGCATTAAAGACTATATTTCGAGATCACAAGTTTATTTCAAGGGAAAGTTACTAAGTTGTGAATGGTCTACTAAATTAATAACTTATTTTATAAAAAACCTAGCTTTTATTACGCGTTATATATGCTCCATGTAAATATGTATTGTGTCATAGTCTTCATAGGATTGAAGGGATTACGATCATTCACAAATCTCTCCTAATGATTTTAGACAAATTGACGTGGCGTCGCAGTTTGAGACGCATGGCTGTTAGGGAATAACTTTACAATGTTACGATTATAATATTTGTTCTCATTTTGTTAAGCAAATATCTCAGTACAAAAAAATTACATAAACTATTTTATGAGTTTTACGTAATATATTGCAGAAATGTGTATAATGGGTATTGACATGTAAACATGGATTTGAACATTGTGCGATGAAATATCAGTACGTTCATAAACCACAATTCGGGGGAGTGGAGTTTTGTTAACATTCTCAAAAGTTGAATGTTGGAACAATTATTTATCTCATTTAGAATTATTCCAAAATGTTGTAACCATGTATTCGATGTTACATTAAGTTTATCGTTTCGTAGAGTCTACAACGTTATCCTTCGGCATTCAAATTCTTATAAGCGTTGAACATTTGTATTTATTCATGCACTTTAAATTGTTTTTGTTGCTTTTCATACTTTTATTATCACTGTTTGTTTGTATAATATAATGTTGTGATCGGTATTATACATTTTTACCAATACTTAATATGATAAAAATTGAGAATATAATTTGCTTTATATAATTATTTTGATTGACAAATGATTCTGTACTAAACACAGAATCATTTGTCAATCAAAATATTTTTTTGAAAAGAGTAACTACTGATATTTGTGCTGGATTCTTCTCAGTGGAAAACTTCCTCCCGAACCAGTGGTAACTTCATTTGACATTCATATGTGTTTTGTAAGGACTTAAACTAAATAAACACTTTCCATTTTCATTTTCTATACTGTTACTCGATATATTAACCTTCAAGTTAATAATCACCCTTGTAATTATTCTACCTGATATACAAATGTACAATATATTTTAGCGTTAAGAAATATTGATATTACAGAGACAAATTAGATTATTCATTTAAAACTTGACCAACGTTCTTTGCATCCGTTTAGTCAACAGTTTTATTTGAAATATAACTGAAGCTTTAACTCCAGTGGCGTCCAGTGTCGCAGGTTTCCCTTTGAAGGCACTTTACTGAAAAACGGTCGCAGCGGAGTCTGAAATAATAAGCCAGTTCAGATTACCCAGTTTATATAACTTCGTTTGGGATTCAAATGAGTTGAAGTACTTTCGTGAAGCGATTACGCGATTTTGTTTTAAAGGTAAGAGAAGTCGCAGCGAAAATTGAAATGTAGAAAGATAATTTAAAGTGGGGGGCAAATTTATATATGTAAAAACACCTGTGGTTTAGTGAAATGCATGATTCGAGGTTGTGGGTTTGTATCCCGCGGGATGAAAGCATTGACAGTCACTATGTGCGATTTTTGATAGTTTGGTTCGGATATTGCAACCTGAATCGCCTGATTATCTTAAGTGGATGGATGGAAGAGCCCAATGGACCGACGACTTGTGAAAGGTCGCTGGTGGAGGCTGGATGAGAAAAGCGGAGGTCCGGGATATCTGGCGCAAAATAGGGAGACCTATGTCCAGCAGTGGATTCGGTAGGTTGAATAGAGTGGTGAATGTCTAGGCCCCATTGCGTAGTCGATCTTTACCGTAAAATAAGAATAATCTAACAAAACCATTTATTTCTCATTATGGCTTCAGAATCTTTATTCTAGAATACTACTTTTTTTTACTTATTATACATGCAGTACAACTATGGCAAGTAAATACATTATATAAGCACTTGGATACATTTTAAATCATAAATGTTACCAACCTCCTATCTCGAAAAACATTCACTATAACATATTGTACAAATGGGATTGTTATTAACGTCAAATAACCGTGAAACGAAAAAGTTCCTTCGCAACTAACCGAGTTACTTGTAGTCCTGATTATATTTGGGGGAAAGTGGATGCCTTCATGTTGATGCAATTCCGATGGAAGCATCGCATTGGCCCATCCGAGTCGATGCTTGATCGCCCATATAGGATTGAGAATAACGTAGCGTCTTTTTTGGTTTTCTATTTGTTTTTTCCATTTCCATTGAAACCCATGTTCAGGTGATTGGTTGAAATGTTTACTATTTGAAATTAGCTTTTGCTTTGGTTATTTTTTTTTTTAAAATAAATTGTAAATCATATTATGTAGCTTTCAAATATTAATTGTATGTACATACGAGAAGTTTCAACTTATCATCATCAGCTCATTAAACGTCCCAACCAAGGGGCACGGGCCTACCCGTAAAGGATGTATAGGCCTTAGTCCACGCGGGCTCAGTGCGGACTGGTGGGTATTTTTTTCTCATCTGATGGTAAATGTCACCGCCGCCCATGTACATTTGCAATACCAGAGGGCACTGAAATGCGTTGCCGGCCCTTCAGCAGGGAATACGCTCTTTTTTTTAAGGTCGCCAGGTCGTATCGCTCAGGAAATATCTCCGGCAGCAACTGATTCCACAATTTCGTCGTTCGTGGCAAGAAATTACGACAAAAACGCACTGTCGAGGACTGCCATTCATCTAGGTGGAGGATGAAATTTTGAGTTTGCCTCGAAGTATTGTGGTGAAATGTAGCAGCCGGAACGAGTTCGAAAATTCCTCAGAACACTCCCCAACAACACATATACGCGGTAGAGGATGCAGAGTGGGGCCACAACTCTACGCAAACCCAAAGCATCGCGCCGATCGGAAATAACCGGATCGTTGACGATCCGAGACACGCGTCTTTAAATGCGGTCAAATGGAAGAAGCTGGTATTGAGGCGTACCTGCCCAAAGGTGAGAGCAATATTCCATGTGGGGACGTATTTGCGCCTTATAAAGTTGCAAACGATGGCCCGACATGAAATATCGCTTCGACCTGTTGATTATACCAAGCTTCTTAGAGGCCAGTTTGGCTTTAACATCCAAATGACCGCGGAACTGGACACTGCTCGAAATGTCAACACCGAGAATTCCAATACTGGCTGCAGGTGATAGGGGAGTATCTTGGAATTTAGGCGATACGACAAATGGCGTTTTTTGGCGGTAAACGAGCAAACTTGTGTCTTAAGGGGATTAAACTGAACCAAGTTCTGACGACCCCAATCAGAGACCCGGTTAAGAGAACTCGACCTTAGACACAAGTTGATTTCGCCAATCAACGACGTTGATTGAAGATTTGCACGACCGGTATATAAGACATTAACGACAGGTATTAACGACTGCCATTCTAATTGTGCTTACCCCGACGTTGGTGCTTTCTGACTTCGTGTGATATCACACGCCCTCAAGCAGTGTGAACGGCTCGGCGCGCGATATCACGCTCGCGCTTCAAAGGCGCGCGCGCCACCTACAAATTAACACGGGCGGTGCCAAGCCGTTTACTGCGCGTGCGCGTGTGATATGACTCGCAGTCTGAGAGCACCATCAGATTTTAGTCGGGACGGCTAATGTGCCCTCCAAAGCACGTTATCATTGTTTGACAATCAGGTGATTCAGCCAGCAATGTCCTTACCTCACTGAGAAAACCGCACAGTGACTATTCCCAGCGGTTCTACGGGTGGATCGCTATCTAAGCCAAACGCTATGCCCACAAGACCACGGGGCTGTGTGTGTTGCTATGTGTGTAATGTTTAAATAATAATTAATTACAACGAAGTTTACATACCACATGCTCCATTAAACCTGTCTAAAGATTCTAAAATAATTCCATTACAAGCAATTGTGTAAATTGAGTTTTCACCTAGTTCACTTTCACTGTTACAAATAATTGTTTAATTACTTTTCTTGGCAACTTATGTTTTAACAATCCTCTTGTAAATGTGTTTATTTCGCGTTCTGAGAGTAATTCAAGTTTATATTTTACGAGTAATATGTGAACTTTGCAAATGGAATTTGTGATTCAACAAAGTATATACAAATTCTGTGAAGCAAATACTTTTGTTGCGATTGCGTATTCAATTCTCGTGTTAAGGCCTTGTCCACGACTAGGAAGCTTCAGCATCAGCAAGGCCCTACCTTCCAGTACAGCATAGTTATGGGGAGCTTAGGCCGTAACGCATCACGCGGGCCCAATGCGATTGGTGGGTGTTAACCACTACCATCCTAAGATTGGAGCCGGGACCGGTGGATCATTGTAGAATATATATTGTTTTAAAAGCTTTATGCAACCAATATACATATACATAATCATACATCCTGCGGGATGAGTTGACTAAATAATTTATTTAATAACTTTTTAATTGGTCACCTCAGTCCACTTTAAAGACACACTTTTTAAGTGACTCTCACGCAAAAAAAATAATTTATAAAAAATATACTAGAGACCTCAACATCATTTTTCCAAAACTACACATTGACACCGCCCAAGTGTGGATACGATAAAAAAAAATTGAGTTTCAGTTTAATGTATAATAATATTCCTGAAATACAAAAAAAATGAATCCAACCATGTTTCGGAATTTAGATTAAATCATTTGTTTTATATGGACGATATCAAATTATATTCATCTAATAAAAATAACTTGAATCAATTAGTAAGTATTACAGAACAGTTCACTACAGATATTTGTATGGAGTTTGGCATAGATAAATGTAAAATTAACTCAGTCAGAGCCGGGAAAACCCACAAACACGATTATCAATTAGTAACAGGTGAACACATAATATCACTAGAAGAAAACGAAACATATAAATATTTAGGATACAATCAATCAAAACAAATACAGAATAAAGATACTTCAAACACAGATTAAATATTATATTAAAGTCTCACCTCTATGCAAAAAAATTAATTCAAGCTATTAACACCTACGCAATTCCGGTTTTGACATACTCTTTCGGTATAATAAAGTGGACTAAGACTGACCTTAAAAATATTCAACGTACTATCAGTGTTATATTGACAAAATATAGGAAACATCACCCACGGGCCTGCATTCAAAGAATGACATTACCTAGAACTGAAGGCGGAAGAGGACTGGTCGATATCACAAACCTACATAACAAACAAATAACCAATCTAAGAAATTACTTTCACAAAAAATCCGATACATCGCCTCTGCACAAAGCAATAATTTCGAATGATCAACATTTTACACCACTTAATCTTTACGATAAAACACAACAGAGAAATGAGATACAAGTCACGCAAGAATCAAAGATGAAACAATGGGCCCAGAAGTCTTTGCATGGCAGGCACTTCCAGGACTTATGCCTCGCAAACGTTGACAAAAGCGCGTCAAACGAATGGTTGCAACGCGGAGAATTGTTTCCAGAGACGGAGGGGTTCATGCTTGCAATTCAGGACCAAGTAATAGAAACAAGAAATTATCAGAAACATATCATGAAAATACAAAACCAACGTACAGATAAATGCCGAAAATATAGTAGTGCCTCTGAAACAATTCAACACATAACCGGTGCGTGTAAATCGATAGCCCAGACACATTATAAACATAGGCATGACCAAGTCGCTAATATCATTCATTCAGAACTAGTAACAATGTATAACATCTCAAACCAAGCTTGTGTACCTTATTATAAATACACACCACACACTGTTCTTGAGAATGCAACACATAAATTATACTTTGATAGAGCTATTCTAACTGACAAAACAGTTCATTTTAACCGTCCAGATATTGTTTTAATTGATAAAAATAAAAGCACAGTAAATATAATAGATATCGCGATCCCAAACACTCACAATTTACAAAAGTATATAGATTTAAAAGGTGAAATTAAAAGAATGTGGAAAATGCAAAAAGTCACCATTACCCCAATAGTTTTATCTACAACCGGTGTTATCCCACAATAACTTCATCAATCAATTCAATCTTTAAACCTATCTAAACATTTATACATTCTGTTACAAAAAGCAGTTATTTTGAATACTTGCAGAATTGTCAGGAACTTTCTACAAATCAACGATGAAAATCTTTCAAACACTTGCCCAACTCCAGCATTACATATCAGATTACGACCAGCTCCACACCCAATACATACCACAGTAGCCGACCGATCACAAACAAATGACAGCTTGCTGGATTCTGGTGAAAAACATTCATAAGCATTTAAAAGGATAGTACTTGGCTTTGGCCCGTACTTTTCTTAAAACCGACTAATGTCGAGCATATAAAATATTTGAAAATAATAATAATCATTTATTTCAGATTAACATCCATAAGTGTTAGTTACAAAATTGACTTATTTAACTATGGTTAGTATAGGGAACCCTCATGTTTTTTTAAATTTTCCTGTCAAAACCTCATTGTGGTTTACAGAATACATATACTGACAAAGTTTAAACAGTGTTCCTTTCTTCTCAGAAACTATTAGTAGTAAGCACTACTTAGTAGTAGTAGTTAGTTTCTGAGAAAATAGGTTGTGACATGCGGACGGATAGACAGCAAGAAGACAGACAGACATGACTCTATAAGGGTTTCGTTTTTGCCATTTGACTACGGGACCCTGAAAAGAAGTAATGTATTGAATTATTTTCAATACACTCGTAAGAAAAACATTTATCAAAGTTCTTATTACTTATACAAATGATTGGTGTGATGCAAAAAAATCGTTAATTCCCAGTTTTGTTCAAATGCTTTCCCCCGAATCCAAAATCAGGGGTAAATAAATAAATAAAATTCTTATTTGAAAACTGATTTCATGAAATAATAAGAAAATAATTTTGTTAAATAGTTTTGTCCTTAGTGTTAAAATACCTCCATCAAAGTCAATATAAAGCTCCCCAGCTGCAATAAGCCCTAACCTCACTGCACCACAGACTGCGAATTAAATTCAATTAGGTCGTGCAGCGTCTTGTGGATGAGTGTCCTGTGCCACATTTTCTAATTAGAGGTCATCGCTACTCTATTAAATATGTAAATTTACCATCATCTTTGACAGTGATTGCTTACTAAGAATTTAGTGAAGTTGTAAGTATGCCAAATTATAATAAAAATAGTTTATTTCTCATCATATCAACATGTAACACACTAGATAACAATAGATTATTGTAGGCTTATAATTAAATTAGGATGATTCCTGTATCCACCACCACTTATAGTGACTTAATTTAATCTTTTAATTAGTAGTCTTTAATTTTACGCTTAAAATAAGCATGTAGACAAAGCTCTCAACACAAAAACAATTCATACACATTTTATAAAATTGCTGGGTATAAGAGACGTAAAATATGTAGTCTTGACAGTGAAGGAAGTGTTACCAGATGACTGATCTGATATTTTTATATTTTTTGCAGGATGAATTTAAACTACAAGTAAAAAAACAATATTCATGCAAACCCCAACAAATAGTCGTGTTATACACACACACACACATTTTCTCACTTCCCGGGAATTGAGCCTTGACCCGACTGCTCAACCACTTCACCACACGGGATGTCTAAATCGTAATGATTTAAATGAGTATAATCCCAATTTCATAAATTGTAAAAAGAATTAAATTAAAAAAAATATTAGCATTCCTTATTACGTGGTTTACCGTGAGAATACATGGAAAACATTATATATTTAATCTTCTATAGACAGGATAGGATAGGATATCCGTAGGAGAACTAGAGTGACCAACATAGCCTACAGGATAAGCAAGTTGAAGTGGCAGTGGGCAGGGCACATAGTGCGTAGAACCGATGGCCGATGGGGCGGAAAGGTTCTCGAATGGCGTCCGCGGAACGGAAAACGAAGCGTAGGCCTGCCCCCAACCATATGGACTGATGACCTGGTTAAGGTGGTGGGCAGCAGATGGATGTCAACTGCAAGGCATCATTCTGCGAAGAAATCATTAGGGGAGGCCTTCGTTCAGCAGTGGACGTTCTAGGTTGTAATGATGATAACGATAGACAGGCATTTCACCGCCATCTCACTGATGGTAAGTAATAATGCGGCCGAGGATGGATCCAGCCTGTCTCGAGACAGCTTATTTACTGTTGCCTTGAATACGACCAGGTTGTAACGCTCGGGGAACACATAAGCATGCCCGAGTTCCATTCCTTTGCGGTGCGCATTCGAAACGAGACACCATAGCGGGTTGTGCGGATGTGTGGAATGTCGACCACGTAAGGATGGAACGCTCGCCTGCGTCTTGTATACCGATGTATAATGAAAATTAAGAGAATATTATAAGAACACAAATCATACAAGAAAAAAAAAAGTATATCATTTATTTATTTTAAAATTCAGTTAACTTTGATTTGCTAAACTGCTTCCATGTCAGCTGTGCTTGTCGTGGCAGTTTGTAATTAAGACATCACTACTTGTTTGTATCGCTTACGTATGTATATTGTCAATGTAAACAATATTTCTGACTTTCATTAAATCAAACTGTTTTTACTTAACTAAAACGGGGTCCACGGAAGCTGCTCGAGCGTTGTGTCCCATCGGCCCGATTAAACTTTTTAGAGTAATGTTGCGGAAGGGGCCAACTTTTTAATTCTGCTACAAACAATTTTAATTTGGAGCAATTTAGTCAAATTGTCTATTATTGATGAAGTACTTCAGTTGTTTCTTAAATGTTCTTTTTGGCGGAATTGTAAAAGAAAAATTTACTTTTGAGGGTTGCCAGTTAAAAGCGTATAAGGTTATTCTGCAATAGTTATATAATATGTGTAGGTGTTTCATCTTTGGCTTTAAGAATTGCAATGACAGAATTCATTTATTTAATTTTGCTTTATAAGCACTTATGAGTATTATTTATTCGACGTTTACATTTAGAACTACACATTTTTAGAAAAATTGTTTTAAATATATATATATTAAAAATTTTAACAGGCTCTCCGAATCTCTGAATCCGCCATTATTGCATAAAAAATATATAAGCACATATTAAATAAATATAAGTAAAGAATATTTAGGAATACAGAGACCTCACAATGATTTAAGTTTATCATTTTTTGTATGATTTAAGTTTGATATTGTTTGTGTAATTTTAGTTTGACATTATTTTTATAATTTAAATTTGACATTGTTTATATAAAATTTAAGATGATTTCCAGTATTTTTATATGCCCCTAAAATGGCGAAATATATTGATTAAATATTGTTAGGACCACCTAAATGTACCATGTTTCTAATAAATAAATGATATTATATTCTATTCACGACCTCACAGAAAACTGTTGTCAAAACGAGTGTAGTGTTGTTTTGCTTCTCGACAGTCCACTATCGATAGTCTATCAATATATGGAAAAAACAATAGTATCGATAGTGTCACACACACACAGCGCCATTTAGCCCCAAGTTAAGCGTGAAGCCTGTATTATGGGTACTAAACAACGGGTAATTATACTTATATACCTTTTTTACATATAAACACTCGGACCATTACAAACAGACAGTGTCGTTATTATCAATACCATACCAGCGTCGGTGGCACATTTGTGTGGATTTCACATTCAAAGGTTGTACGTGAAGTCGCCAATCAGTACTGGGTCCGCGTGGACGACTAAGGTTTTTGCTCATCGGGCATTTCGGGGACAAAGTATAATAAAACAAATATGCCGTGTGTGCAGTATCATTTATGTCTTGTACTTTATAACTGACTTAACGTTAAACATTTAACGATATTCCCTAGTCGTTATTGCCAGGCTATTACACAAACATACTAAAATTATAAATGTTTACGTATTTATTTCTATGTTTCGATGACCCATTTGGTGTTATGGTTTAGACGCCGGCCACTCCACCAAGGGTTTCATGTTTTTTTTAAATATTTTTCATCCCCCTGATATTATGGTCAGGGACCTTATTTTAATTTTTTGTTTGATTTACAATATATATATATACTTTTTACTATCATTTCTTTTCTTATTGTTACATTATTTACCTTATTTTTATACATCTGATTTCCATTTTTTATTTCTTTGGGGCTCTAGTCACCATCTATGGTGCGGTGTGAATGTCATCATCATCATCAGCTCATGAAACGTCCCCACCGAGGGGCACGAGCCTACCCGTATAGGGTGATTAGGCCTTAGTCGTCCACGCGGGCCCAGGCGGATTGGACGACTTTATGTAAAACCTTTGAATCCCTTCGCAGGCGTGAGCAGGTTTCCTCATGATGTTTTATTCTACCGTAAGAGCGTCGGCTAAACTTACATATAGGTAGTTTCGAAAATTCGAAAACACATTGGCCGCCATGTAGGCGGGATTTGAACCTGCACTCTCCAGATTGGAAGGCAATAATCCACGCCAATACGCCATCGACGCTTTTATATACTTTTCATATAACAGTTGCTATCCTCTATAAACGACTCGTCGACACAAGTCGATATTCGATTGTAATGTCAAAGAGACAATTTCTGCGCTCGACACTTTCTCCCTTAGCGCCAAAAATGGCGCGCGGGTCCCTCATTGTACGAAGGAAATTGCAAAGGCAGACGGCCCGGAGAGATGGCCGGACTTTGTGATACTTTACTGCTCGGAATAAGTTTATATTTATGTACCAATATTAAGGGTTTCGGTGGCTCATTGGTGTGGACTATTGCTTTCCGATTCGGAGGGTGCAGGTTCAAATCCCGCTATTTACTAATGTATTTTCGAATTTTCCAAATTGTATATATGTACGGTTAAGGAAAAATCGTGAGGAAACTGCGCACGCCTACAATGAAATTCAAAGTAAGCGTGAAGTCGACCAATCCACACTAGGCCCGCGTGGACGACTAGGCGGGTAGCTATAACAAAAATCTTACACAATTTTTTTTTCGGAAATCGGCCCTCGAAACCTTGAAAGAGGGCGAATATTTTGTATAGAACGATTCACATTTTCAAAATACGAAGCTAAAAGTCATCTACAGCAGCGTAAAAATAATATTGTATAAGAGACCTAACATCTGTTGTCTTGAGTGACGGGCGCAGTGCGGCGGTGATGGAGGATAATAACTGTCTATCAGTTGTTGGTCTCCTTTAATGCCGCCCTGTCATGGTCTGGCGTATCACTTACCATCAGGTGAGTGTCCACACCTGTACACTTATAACATAAAAAAAATGTTTTCTGAACCAGAAAGGGCAACCCTTTTACCCCCAATTTAGAAAGATAACATTTAATATCCAACTAAAAAACTGATAATAACTGATAATATATATTATAAATAGAAACATCCAGAACAATACCAACAGACATCGACAAGCACAAATATGTTTATCCTGCCCGCGGATAGAGTCCGTATCTAGTGAAATAAAACTTCTTCACCAGGGGTCGTCAAAAATTCATATTTTTACGATTTCAAATATATTTATGTTTTGATTACTGAAACAGTACATATTGATTTTGTTCTGTTTTTAGTTGTAGTGTATTTGAAGATTTCAAACGTGCTTAATTGGCCAACCATAAAGAGAATCACAAAGGTCTGTAATGCCGTCCTTTGTACGCCTAAGTACTCAAAAGGACTGGGACGTAACCACATTGAGAACAGGTCTCTTTTTTACAACATACAATTAGCGACGTTGGGCTGGTTAGGGTATTTTGTATTGCGTAAGTTTTTAGGTCAAAACAGTCTTTAAGCTTATTGTGGTAGAAATTAACTTTGATAAAACTCCATCTTCGTTAGAAATAAGATGGCGGTGTAAATGTTAGTCATTTATACACAGAAAGGTTTTAGTTTCTTTGATTTATTTTGGAGGTCGGAGGAGAACGAGGTTCATTGGTGTGGACTGTGACCTTCCAATCTGGAGGGTTAGATTCAAATCCCGCCACGTATCAATGTATTTTCGAATTTTCGAAAAATATATGTACGTTATCCGACGCTCTTACGGTGAAGGAAAACATCGTGAGGAAACCTTCATGCACGCCTGCGAAGAGATTTGAAGGTTGTGTGTACTGGGCCCACGTGGACGACTAAGGCCTAATCACCCTATACGGGTAGGCTCGTGCCCCTCGGTGGGGACGTTTAATGAGCTGATGATGATGATGATGATGATGTACATTTACACAACGCTCTTACCGCATAGGAAAACATCGTGAGGAAACCTGCGCAGGCCTGCAAACAGATTAAAAAGTTGCGTAATAACACAGCAACGTATTATTATAATTACTTTGAAAGCATTTCTTGAACTAAACGAAATCGTTCCTCATTCGGCCTTTGGCACACTCCAGTGTATGTTGAAAGCAATTAAAATATCAAATGTGAACTGAATCGTGGAATGCCAACTAACATTTTGTACTCATGAATAGGATTCCAGTCTCAAATTGAAATTGCTGCAATGTATTCTGAATGACTGTTTACAATTCAACTTTGTGTAATAATTGCGCCAAATATTCTACTATTTTGTTGGAATTTTTCAACTGGAACTATTGTTGTCTTGTTTAATTAATTATATGGTGATTAATTTTTACAGCGGTAATATCTAAGTTGTATTTGTTTTTAATTATATTTATGTTAAAACGTATAGTTAATGTAATATTACTGATATAAAATTCATTCAAATTTTGACCTAACCACCTAACCGAATCATTGGAAGGGTACAAAATTAAAAGCATGATGATATAGCGTGATGAGGACACTATGAAGGAAAATTCTGCCCAATGCGCGATGGGCAGTTTTTTATCCGATGACAATTTTTGAGAGATTATGCATCTATAATAGTTAATTTATTTTACCTAAGACCGCCGCTGATCGATATATATAACAAAAACAATACATTTTTTGTTATAAGTCCTGCGGTTAAAAGTTTGGGATTGGTTCATAAGTTCAGAGTCACTCAACGCGCAATGGAGCGAGCTATGCTTGGAGTCCTCTTAGGGATAAGATCAGAAATGATTTAATCCGTAAGAGATCTAAAGTTACCGACATAGCCGCCGGATCAGCAAGTTGAAGTGGCTGTGGGCTGGTCACGTATGTCGCAGAACCGATGGCCGTTGGAGCAGACGAGTTCTGGAGTTGAGACCGCGTCTTGGCAAGCGTAGCGTAGGACACCCTCCGGCCCGATGGACCGACGACTTGCGGAAGGTCGCTGGTGGAAGCTGGATGAGAATGGCGGAGGAGCGGGATATCTGGCGCAAAATGGGGGAGACCTATGTCCAGCAGTAGACTGCAATAGGTTGAAGACAAGAAGAGAAGAAAAGTTTCTTTGAAGCATTTTTATATGCATGTATATTTGCATCAAATTAAATAAAAATTTCTTTATTAAAATAAGTCTTTTACTTCTGAATCGTCAATAGTTACTATATTTTTAAGACTCTACCACCGGTTCGGAATAAGCAGGTTCTTCGAGAGAGAAAGAGAGAGCCGGCAAGAAACTAGATAGTCACTCTTTTAAACTTTTTATATCATTGGTTGCAGAGTCTTGTCATATGCCTACACGTAGCTTTTCAATAATTAATTACAAAGATTTTGTAAGTTAAACTCAACATGCAAGACCACACATCTTTATTCGATAAATATTCGTCTATTGTACCTTTCTTCATAAAGATCTTTTGCTGGTAAAAGGGCAATACGGCAAGATTTTTTTTATTTTTATTGAACAGTAGGCAAACGAGCATACGGTTCACCTTATGGTAAATGATACCGCCGCCCATGGACATTTGCAGGACCTCAGGTCCCAGAAATGAGTTGCCGGCCCTTTAAGAATGTGTACGCTCTTTTTTTTAAGAACGCCAGGTCGTATCTCTCTGGAAAGGTATCCTGTGGAAGTTCATTCCACAGTTTTCGTGGCAAAAAATGACGTCAGAAACGAACTGTGGAAGACCTCCAATCATCCAAGTGGTGAGGATGAAATTTGGAGTTTCTCCGATATGTACGGTGGTGGAACTCAGCCGCTGGAATAAGCCCGAACAGCTCATCTGAGCATTCCCCGTAATACAATCGGTCGAGAATGCAAAGAGATGCCACATCTCTACGCAAACTCAGAGGGTCCAGCTGGTCAGTAAGATCTGTGTCGTCGACGATTCGAGCCGCCCTCTTTTGGATGCGGTCAAGAGGAGAAGTATTTGGTGGTATTTAATGGAAGAAATGTTTCCCTCTTGCAACAAATGTTGATCATAAGACATGATCACGATTATAATAATAACTAAACTCGCCTTTGAGGCCCATTGAATTCCAAATGTGTTGTGGTCACAACATGTTGGATCACAGTTGATTAATGGCCATCAATTGTTCCGTTGGCGCGTGGGGTTCATGCCGAGTCATCTAACAGTCCCCATGAGTGCACCATTACTTATTGCGATACAACTGAGAGGCCAACAGTGTGATGTCTAATGCGGTCGGTCATCTGTATAACGTCTGTCATTTATCATACAGTATCACATTACTACGTTGGTTGTATTGGCCTAGTTTGTTTAGTGTCTTGTTTCTGTGAGGAGAATTCCGTATGTATGTTGATAAACAGCGTTTTTATTTCGCCAAATTATAACTATAATTATGTAAGCAAATAATGATAGAATCGTAATATGTATTTATTTCAAAATCAATAATATTCGGTTTAGATCCTTACAGAACACTTATGAATGACAAATGAAGCTACCACTGGTTCGGACGGTAGTTTTCTACTGAGAAGAATCTAGCAAGATACTTATAAGACACTCTTTTAAAAAAAATGTGTTTTGCACAATATCATATCATTTATTATCAAAATAATTATATAAAGCAAATTATATTTACTTTTTTATCAGATTAAGTTATAGCTTTGCCAATAAATATCTACAAATTTTTAATTAACCAGTAAATTTTTTAAATAAAAATAATTGACAACGAAAAAAAAATTATGAAATATAAATGTTTCAAATTGTACCCACGCAAACAATTGTACGCAAGCAATAGAAATAGAACACAAATACTAACATAGTATTTAAAATTATTCTCAAAAACGTCATGCTCATGCTTTTTTTTATAACAATATTCGCATCAAACAATCTGTATGTTTACATTATAAAAGATCAACAAACGAATTTCTATGCAAATAAAAATGTCAGAGTCCAATTCGTGGGCAGGCCGGTTACAGATAACCGAATTTTGGTAACAATGTAACTGCGCCGGACGGAGGGATCGCCAAATATTGCGAAACCTCGCCTCAGGGACTTTTGGCGGGGACCTATAGAACTTAAATCATTGTTCCATGGTGTATAGACAGACATAAATATACTTTCTGGTGTTATTTTTATATTGAATTTATTTCTTTATAAACTAAAAAGCTTTCATTTTTACTATATTTTGTAACAGTATTTTTTGGATGTTATAAGTGTACAGGAATCTTGTCAGGAAATATTTAGGGCGGTCAGGACACTCATCTGATGGTAAGGGACACGCCTAATCATGTCAAAGCGGCATTTGAAGGAGACCAACCACTAATCAGTTATTATCCTCCATCAATGCCGCACTGCTCCCAGTGCGTACCGGCCAACTTCACGCACAACCTTTAAATCTCTTCGCAGGTGTGCGCAGGTTTCCTCACGATATTTTCCTTCACCGTAAGAGCGTCGGATAAACGTTTTTAGTCACCGCCATTGAGCGACCGAGGATCATGCCCGTCTTATTTCGAAAATTCGGAAAGACCTTGCTACGTGGCAGGATTTGAACCTGCACCCTCAAGATCGTGAGGCATACCAATGAGTCACCGACTCTTTGATTTTATTTATTAATATTTAATCTACTTGTTTTTTTATGTAAGGAGGTCGATTAACGATATAAACTTCGTTATCAACACATTTACTAATGGGCTATTTGCCGAAATAATTACTTGCTTATTTCTTAAAAATAAGGTTTAAGTTTATACAATTATTCTCGTTTCATATGGACGCTGCATTTTATTGAGTCTCGTTTAAATAGACTTATGGTGGACGTCGCATTTATTAAGTTTATTCATGTATGTAAGGATGTCATTCGTTGAGCTGGATATTCACCCATTTCTTTAGCCAAAGTGAATTTGTGCTACTGGATTTAGTACACTGTTAGAAAGACTCACAGATTTCCCAATACAGGAGATGGGGCAAACCGCGTTTTTAAGTGCGACAAATGTAAGCTCAACGAGCATACACTGCCTGCCAGTTTACGCTCTGTGAGACGAGTCAAGACGCACGAATATTAGAAGAAATTACCGTTTTTTCCAAAAATGCCATCCTGTGCAATTGTAACATGCCATCATCGCAATGAATCAGTAAATTTACCAAGAAATATAATAACTTTTCACAGGTAAGAACCGAAAAGAAATTGCGACACTGGGACTGCCTATAAACTTGGCGGCTTGTCCAGTCTAATTGTATATTCGGATGTCTGTGGAAAGACTCAAGACTGTACTTTTAGTAGAAATTATACAAGAATTGTGTCATCGCAGACTGGAACACAGGATCAAATTTAATAAAATTACAAATAAAATATTTTATTTGGTAACTAGGTTTGAAATAAATTCAGTACAGGGTTTGGAGTCACTTGTAAGTAAATCGCAGCACTTGTTTTATGAGAAACCGCTTTTCGATAACATATATTGCATTTGCTATTTCCAAAACTGTGTCAGAAGCTCGAAGAAAGATTGCAAGGTTAGGCGGATTTGATCATTACAAAGAATTGTCCCAGAAGGTTTAATTCCTAAATTCCCAAATAGAACAAAATATAGGTGATATTAATGTGCATGAACGTATGCGTTTGAGTTGATCGTGGTGTTTCGATATGTTATATTTATGTATTTAGCAATAAACGTCTGGACGTTACGTACGTAGTTTTAGAACTACGTACGTACGACAGTTGTTCCACCTTTATTCTAGAATAGAATATTTCTTTATTTGCTTAAAAACGTGGTATAAAAGTTGTACATAAAATTTTGGAGTGCACATGTTTCGCTATAAATAGTTAGCATGCAAATATTTATCAGATTAAAAATATATATTCAAGCTGAAATAAATGACAAAATGGTACAATATTATTAATCTATACATTTATCATTTAAAAAGTTCTTTTTATGACCTATGTTCTGAGATAATCAATAAATAAACTTGATACTCAGTCTCACTCAAACAGTGTCCGCGGCAAAAGTCTGCCCATCGCGTCCGTTGGGCAGAATTTTCATTCATAATCAAGTCACTCGCTACATGTCATAATGACAGTAGTGTGCTCGTGCATTTGATTTTGTACTTTTTCTATGATACGTTAAGGTCAAAATTAAGATGAATAATTTTACGTTCTCAATATAACTATACGTATGTGTCATGGGGCTCGGATATTTTTTTACTCGTAGTAGACGATTTTTCGTTTGTTTCAAGTCAATTTATTGTTTATCGAAGCCTATGTTCAACAAACAAACAGATTTGATTTGAATTACTTACTTAAATTGGAAATAGATGGCGCTGTGTGAATGTATCAAAACATTCATGTGTTTATGCATTTAGTTTGAATTATTCGTTTGCAAAACTAAGAAAGAGTCATCTTCCAGCATAGAATTTAAATCTGAAATCTTCTACCAAGCTCGTGGGCGCTAACACACACAATTACCATAATGACACTCAAATTAATGTTTTATTCACACCACCCGTGATGGCCCTTTTGAAAATCAATGAGCGATTCCGAAACGGAATTGGGGCCGCCTAATATTAAAAGGCATGGTATGATTGCAGTCTTTAACGTACCTTTTATACATCACTTTTCGTCAGTTCATTTTTGTCTTATTCTGTGGGAAATTCGTACCTCAGCAATAAAGAGAGGGACCCTTAAATTATCACTTTACGATTGTAAGTCCGAATCAGAAACGCGGTTGTCGGAATGTCCTTTTCTGATACATTACTTCAAATAACAATTCTGCATGATATCTGGCGCAAATGGGAGCGACTTATGGCAAGCAGTGGACTGCGATAGGTTGAAGAGATAATCATCATCATCAGCTCATCATAAGTTACTACCAAGGGACACGAGCCTATCCAATAAGGGTGTGAATAGATAATATTTCTGATATACTTATGCATATTTGTTCATTAAGCCTATAATGTCCTACTGTCGATCACAGCATGTTTATGGAAAGGTTGCGTCGTAACTCAACATTTTTTAAATATTTGGTTACATGAGTTTTTAGTGAGAAAACAACATGTAATAACTCTAATAAGTCCCTTGAATATGTTCTCACAAAAACATCTTTGCTTTAGATTAACCTTAACTTCAATCCCGAATGTCCAGGCTTGAAAATACACCCAGGACTGTGCTCAGTTCTATGGATCCTTGAGGCAACTGCGTTCAAAGCGGGTATTTTAGATTTTTGTTTGCACTTAAGCACTGCAAGCTCTGGCGAGCTTGCTCGTAAATATAAAAGCGTGCTCGAATGGACCACCGCCTAGCCGCCATAACTGAAAGGCAATTCAGAGATATCTGAAATATATTTCAATTTAAAGAATTAAAGTGAGAGTGCTCGATGGCGGCTATTGCGTTAGGTTGACGTTCGAATAAATAATTAATATCCACTGACACAGCGACATCTTGCCCCAAACTAAGCATTACTAGGTGATAGACTCGATACTGAGTCGTCAAGGTAGGTACCACCGCAGTGCCAGATATCGTCCCGGGAAACAGGAGTGCTATGCACTGGTGTTTAGGGATGAGGGCACTGTAGCTAGTAGAATTTCCGGGTATAAGAGACCTAACATTTGTTGTCTCTGGTGTCAGGCGCAGTGCGGCACTGACAGATAATAATAACTGTCTATCAGTTGTCAGTGTCCTTCAATGCCGCTCTGTCATGGTCAGACGTATCACCTACTATCAGGTAAGCGTTTTGACCGTCCTGTACACTATAACAAAAAAAACCTGTAATATGCATACTAAACAACGGATAAACACACTATACTTTTTTTTGTAAATGAATATTATACATAGAAACACCCAGACCAATACCAGACATGTTCATGCCCGGCGTTTGAACTACTCAGGTCGATCGAAACCGTTGGTGCAGTAGCCGACGTCTCAACCATTACACCAAGTCGTCAATGTAACCTGCACATACAATAGTGCATTCGCAGATGTATGAGATAGTTGAATAAAATATAAATGATAACTCGTGATACTGGGCTCGAGTAAACAGTCCCCCTCCCGTGTAATTGTATTCGAGAATAGAATTGTCCGTCCAGCGGATATTCTGTTGCGTCGTCGGATCTCAAACTGCACAGTTTCAAATGCAATTTAAGCATTAGACTTCGAAATAGAGTGATGGTGTTGTTTTGTTATCTGCTAAAGTGAACGATTTGAGTTTTCTAACTTTTAAAGTCAATACCAACTTACTAAACAATAAAGTTCTATTTAATTTATTTTTCTAGATAGGTATTAGGGCCTCCCTCCGAGATTACGGCTTACGAAAACTGTTTTTCGAGAAGAGTGATCACCAAAATGTTTATCTTGACATTGTTTTTTAAGCGGTTAAATCTATACTAAATTGGAAACATTTCAGTACTGTTGATAATCATCAGCTCATCAAACGTTCCACCGAGGGGCACGAGCCTTTCCGTAACGGGTATATAGGCCTTAGTCATCCACGCGGGCCCAGTACGGATTGGCGACTTCACACACAACCTTTAAATCTCATCGCAGACGTGCGCAGGTTAGAGCGTCGGATAACGTACATATAATTTCGAAAATTCTAATACAAATTAGTACATAGCGGGATTTAAACCTGCGCCCTCCCGGTAGGAAGCCAACAGTCCACACCATTGAGCCACCGACGCTGTACATTAAATATTAACTTACTGAAGAAAAAAGTTGTATTCATATATTTCTCTTATTATTAGGATTTGTAGGAAAACTGTTCTCGAGAAGAGTGATCACCAAATTGTTAGCTTAGCATCAGGACCAGGGAGGCAGATAACTAATATTAAGATTTATATATTTGCACTAGGTTTGAGAAGCCCGGGACTCCGCTATTATGCATGCGGTGAGTTTGTTAGTAGAACAGTCGTTATTACCGACAAGTCGACCAATGGCGCCACTAGGCGGCCATCTTTATGCAACTGGGTGACATACAAACACCAAGGAAACCTCGTACATTATGGATTGCTATAAAATAAATTGCTATAAATCAGCGCTGTCTGAGATTCCTGGTCGCAGATGAGCATAAGCTGAGCTGCTTCCTGTTGTTGTTTTTGTTACTGCACATTTGTACAAAATGTGTTATGTGTATTTTTGTGGACAGCAATAAACACAATTTATTATTATTATTATAAAAAAAATCCCACTATAATTCCGCGAGCCTCAAGTCAAAGGGGCTTATACGAAAAGCAAGTACTTTTTGAATTGACCAATCGTTTTATATTGAATTATACTCGTATATACGTGATACGAACCGAAACAAACCTTTTGCATTCACTTTATCCTGCAGTAAATCACGTTATTCCACGAATTTGCTCATTCCGGATTTCATTACGTACAGAAATACCAAACTTAGCCCCTACCTTAGCTCGTTACGCAACTTTTAACCTACTAAGTAAGCCCTTAATGGGGAGTAACTCAAGGTTACCTTTAACGCGCTGAATTTGCAAGCACAGTTAGTTATATATAGCCCAAACCAATTCTAAGTAAGCAAAAACACGTGGTTAAATCTGTGTCACAATAACAATTCAATTTGTCCGTGAACGCTACAATTTCGTTGGCAGTAGTGTTGTCACTTGATAATCCAGTATCGATAGGCTATCGATAGTAAGGTAAGGGAAAAGTAACGATAGTCCTATCGATGGTATCTATAAGGCTGTATAGCCCTGTAAGCGTAAATACTAATGATACAGAAAAAAATGTTTGATATTGATTCTACCGTAGCTAGATATTAAATCTAATGAAATTACGATATTTTCGATATTATCAACATGTGTGATACCAATGCTTCGTAACATTATCAAAACTATGGATACTGTCGATAGTATGGATAATATAGAAAGTGTAGATGATTTTCACGATCATTTATCTTCAACCCATCGCAGTCCAATGCTGGACATCGGCCTCCCCCATTTTGCGCCAGATTTACCGGTCCACTGCTTTTCTCATCCAGCCTCCACCAGCGACCTTTCACAATTTGTTGTCCATCGGGCCTGAGGGATTTCTACGCTACACTTGCCAAGATGCAATTGAGCGGGCTATGCTTGGGTTCCCTCTTAGGAATAAGATTAGAAATGATTTGATCCATAAGAAAATTACCGTCATAGCCCGCCGGATCAGCAAGTTACAGTGACAGTGGCTGGTGACTTATGTCGCGAAACCGATGGCCGTTGGAGCAGACGAGTTCTGGAGTGGAGACCACAGTCATCTATCGATAGTCAAATCATCGATAGTCCGGCAACACTGGTCGCCTGCAAATAGAATTTCTTGTGACACGGGCCGGCGTAACAATAGCCCAAAATCCCGGAGAAGGCGAAGCTTCTCGGAGCCCGGCGAGTTAGTGAATCGACTGTGTAACACGCGTAGTGGTCTGGGTCGGTTTGAAATCTTCTGCATTGACGACTTTATTATAACTTGACCCCATGGTTGGCAATTCAAACGGTACACAAAACTCACAGAGGTTACTTACATGGTGTTTTATTCAATTTAGGCTGAAAACTTATTAACATTAATATACAATACAAAAAACCATTAAACTAGCAAAGTCATGCAAAAATATTTATGCGATCAGGAACGAAGTTCTCACTATGCGTAAGAAACTTTTATTAAACTGTATTGTATTCGATTTATAAAATTAATGAAATAATTTATGAAATGATAATTTAGGATGAATTCTAAAAAGTAGTGTATCTGCTTTATAAGATAAATTATAAATAAATAATAAATATCCACCGACATTCACACAGCGCCATCTAGCCCCAAGTTAAGCGTGAAGCCTGTATTATGGGTACTAAACAACGGATATTCATACATATATCCTTTTTTTTTTGTAAATACATACATATTATACATAGAAAACACCCAGACCATTACAAACTGACATGTTCATGAACACAAATGTTTGTACTGCCCGGGGATCGAACCCGGAACCCTTGGTGTTGCGGCCGACCTCTCAACCGCAACACCAAATGGGTCGTCAAAGATATGATATTTTGATATTTGGTATGAGAATATAGTTTTTTTATATCCTAAGTGAACGGGATGGTCAGTAAATTTTTTATTAAGGCATTAGTCGCCAATAAAGTGTGACTGCAGGGATGAGCTTCCCCACATAGCATGGCTATGGAGAGTTTTGGCCGTATACATCTCAAAATCTAATGCTGTAATATTGAGAATTGGAATGCCTGCATTGCTAACTCACAATAAATCTTGTTGACTTAATACTGAGGTGGTTTGGCGAGTTCCCGTCACGCCAAGCGATTAATTAAATAGTTGTCGAGCGGGCCAAGGAAGCCATTGGCACTTTTAAATTAGTCTCAGCACCATGATATATTGCAAAAGTTCCTAGCTCACTAGCGAGCAATCAGCTAGAGTGCGGAACAAATTGAGTTACAGTTGGGAGGCAACCGACCTCCGATACTGCGTGCTTTTAAAAGTGTTAGATTTGATTCAGAATAATATAGGAATTATATAATGTTTTTACAACAGTATTATCGCACGCATTTTGATTAAGTTAGTAAGTTCAAATTAAAATTGAGTTAAGAATGAGCACAGCCTATAGTGCCGAAGAACCAATAGCAAAGGTGAAATGATTTTTCGGATGGTGTCCATCGCATTGATTAAACATATATTGCAATATCTTTTAAATAATTGGAATCTACAACCGATGCAATAGGAAAGTCTGTGTTCAAGAGCAAGCCCATCATGAATGAAAAAACTTAATTTAGATCAAAACTTTAATGAATATAAGTGTCTCGACAGCATCACACATATTTAAGATTAGGTGGTAGAAGAACTACATCGTCGGTGTAGTCATGCAGCTGCTTATGGAACTTGAAGTCACGCGCGGGAGACGCGCGGCACCACACCGCCGCCCGACACCACGAGCCCGCACCAATGTTTAAGTTATTGGACATTCCACCAAGTTTGCGGTTTTGTACTGGAACAGCCATGCCAGCACTGCGCTCGTTGACCGACGCACCTATACCTTCAACCGTACGGTTCGATTCTCCAATCTTATCGGCTGTAATATTTTCGACTTTGGCTGTTGCACCCTTACCAAGAAAGTATTGTGGTCCAAAATTTCAGTGCTAACAGCAACTACATTGCGGTTTTTCACTGAAGCATCCAACCAGCACTGCGTTTTGAGCTCGCTCCACTCAAGCCCCAAACATGACTATGTACTCCAGTATTACCCGTAATAATATTTTCACGTTTGACCGTAGCGTTCATAACACCATTGCGGTTTGGTTCTTCTCCATCTACAACGACGAAAGTACTGCGTTCCAATACTTCAGTGTTAGCAGTAACATCTTTAAGAGAAGCACTCTTGAATTCACTATTATTTAGAACCGCTTCATCCATGCCAGCAAGGTTTGCATTCGGAGCCCAGGAGATTGCATCGCAGTTGTTATCTGTACTCATGTCTGCTCCTAAAGCGTATATCACACGCGCACACCCCTCCACTGGGCCGCCTCGCCATCTATGGTATAACATAATAACACAGGTATAAATGTTCTTATTTTTATTATGCTACGCAAAGACGATGGGATATTAGTCAGGAGTGATCTTAGTTATTAAAAGAAAAATAAATAAATATCCGCTGACATTCACACAACGCCATCTAGCCCCAAGTAAAGTGTAAAGCCTGTATTACGGATACTTAGCAACGGTTAAACATACTTATATATATTTTTGTAAATACATATACATATTATACATAGAAAACAACCAGAACATTACAAACAGACATGTTTATGCACACAAATGTTTGTACTGCCCGGGGATCTAACACGGAACCCTTTGGTTTTGCAGCCGACGTCTGAACCACAACACCAAATAGGTCGTCATCATCATCATCAGCTCATTAGACGTCCCCACCGAGGGGCACGAGCCTACCCGTATAGGGTGATTAGGCCTTAGTCGTCCACGCGGGCCCAGTCGTCAAGAAGAAGAAAACTATTAAATTGACATCACAATGATAAGTTACTAGAAAGAGACAAATACAGCATGATAAAATTTAAGAACAGGTAAAAGTAAAAAATTAAAGACCGAAAGAACTTTAAAGAACATGTCATGAGACAACGAGGGTACTTCCACAACCTAACCAATAAATAGTGTACTGTCGGAATAGGCACAATCCCAGCATATGTATTGTGACATCGCGGTATAGCTATCATTAATAGTTGATAGTCGGATGACCTGATTAAGGTTGACCGGAAGCGCTGGATGCATATTACCTCAGATCAGTACGTATGGAAACACTGGAGGAGGCCTATGTCCAGCAGCGGACGTCCAAAGGCTGAAATGATGATAAATGAAATTAATAGTCAATATACAATATTGGCTAGTTTGATAGAAATCCAAAATGATCACCACAACATATATTTGTTTTAGAACTGATAAAAGTATATAAGCCTCTAAAATCATAACAAAATGTTTTTGTAATCTACCAGCAATCTTTTCTAAACAATGCCGCATTTTAAAGAAGTTTGTTTTACATTTTCCACTAAAGAGATAAAGCGCGTTTCAATATTATAAAGACAATGTTTGCTCAGTATCCCCAGATATACTGCAAAACTCGGCGATGGGATTTAATAAAAGTGAAATGCGGAAATGTCGGTTTACTTTGTTCACTTCCACTCCGGGAGATATTTTCCATCCGCTCACCAAGTTTAAATGCATCGCTCTTTGCAAATAATGCGCGGCACCACAGTTCATCATTAAATTTCAGGCTAACCACATTTTCACCGATTACACTCTAAACTCGATTTCCACTCCAAACATGGAACATTTAATTACAAAAGTTTACATTATCAATTCATAATCCGGCTCCCCTCACGTATGTTTACACACGCCAGAAATCACTACAGTACGAGCAAACATTGAAATGTTGGATAACTGTGTATATTTAACCTGAAATCGATTAAACTTGGAGAAAAGTTTAACATATTGTTTTTGATAATCCTTTGCAACTATTACATATAAATACAATTGTGTGTCTGTTTGTTATATGAAGTAAGGATTTTTTCTTCGTGAATATTATACGGTACATAACAATTTTTCATATTTTTTTGATGTGATGTATGTCCATCAATAAAATGCCGAACAGCTTTTGCTAAACGTCAATTTCTAGCCCTCTCTTTCAAATTATATAATAGTATACACAAAATTGCACATATATGTCCTCTTAATACATTTGAAGTTAAAAAGAAAACCACTCCTTGCTTACTGTAAATGTCGTATATCGATAATTTGTTAAAATAATTTAAACACACCCCACTCACACAAACCACACGCACACACACACACACACGCACACGCACACGCACACGCACATACACGCACACGCACACGCACACGCACACGCACATACACGCACACGCACACACACACACCCTGCTACCCTTAGGCATATCTGTAGGCATTTTTTGCCTTTGTGATCACGTTATCCAGATTTGTGTTCCACGTTAGCTTTTGGTCTAGGATTATTCTCAAAAATTTACTTCCGTGCAATGATATTCTGTATAAATAAAGGTAGATACGCCATCCGTGCCTTTGTACTCTTTTGTTTAGGTAAATGTGTGCAAAATTCGAAATGTGTGTATGTGTGCTTTTTTCGATTGTTTTGTGAGCATATCACGAATCTATACTTTTTTTACATCATTGCTTCCGTGGACAATTGTATAGTTATCACTACTATAGTTGGTTCTTTAAGTTGATTTAAATTGCGTTTTCTTGTGAATGGTACTGTAATAGTTTTGCTCGGGTTGATCGATAACTTATTTCATTTACACCATCTATTGATTATGTTCAGAGAGGCTTGATGTAACGAAATTGTGCTTTAACATGGCTTTAAACATTTAAAAAATCCCTTATTCTGAATCTGCTATTTAGAACTTGTCCAATTCAGCATCGCATTTTTTCTTAGACGCTAGAATCAAAAAGCCTAAAACCACTTAGCCATAATGAGTTTACTTTATAAGCGTCAGTTTTAATTAGAGAAAAACAATTAAGCAGCAGTTTTAAAACGTAGGCGTATTTTTACTAAGCGATTTTTTTTTATCCATTGGTTGAGTTTGAACTCACCGAAAAGAGAAATTTATATAATTGTTAATTAGATATTAGGTATTCTCATTTCAAGTAAAAAATTCGTTGATTGTTTTATTCAGTCAAAAAATAAGATTATAAAATATTTAAATTATACATTAAGGTATTATCCAAAAATAAGACATACGTTCATTATTTAGTCATAGTTCACGAAATAAGCATCTAACTTTTGTTAATAGTGACGTCTTAGATAAAAACACAGAAGTTAGAAAATGTGGCATTTGACACTTTCCATGGGCAAATGTCACACCAACTTTTTCACGAAAAATAGAATACGTAATCCGAACGCAAAATTGCAATAGACAATAAACAATATGTCTTTGCATTTCAGTCAAATGTTTTGAATATCGCGAATTTTCAATAAAATTTTGTTGAAAAGAACGCTTCTCAAATTTCGTAAAGCAATAACAGGTCACTTTGAGATCGTCGGCAAAGTAAAAAATGTGATTTTACAATCTTTTTTTACGATTTGATAGTAACATACATATAGTAATTGTTAAAAATGTCTATCTTCAAACATCAAATTTGAGGTAACTTTTTAATTTTGGAAACGGTTTTTGTCATTCCGTGGATGCACTTCCATGGATGCCGTGGATTTTAATCTTCCGTGGAAGTGATTTAGTCACCACGGAGTGATCTAGCTTAGTCTCAGCTGATCATGTGCATACTAGAGCTTAATATTTTTGAGTACTGTTTTGTGATCTTTTTATATAATAAAAAATAGCAGAGAATCCTAGGGACATATTCACATTGCATAGATATTTTGATAGGCTTTTAATGATTTGCGCTGTTTTTATGCGTGTATTTTTATCATATATCATAATGGTGTATGGAAGTTTATTTCTTTTGGTTGCTACTTAGATGGGAAAAAAGAAGAAAACAAAAACACCAGAAGAAATATTGTTCCAAAAATTGGAGTGTGAAAGAAAAAGAAGAGCTCGTATAAAGTCTGATCAGAAATTAGAAAAACTGTGAAAGAAGAGAAAAAAAAACAAAAAAAAAGAATTGGTGCTCAATTTTCTACAAGAATTGGAGAAATCTCACTGTGGGTAAAATATGGTATGAATATACAAATTGTATACTCTGAAAACTATGGGTCTAACAAAGAACAAGTCTCCATACAGGAGACTATTATAGTGTCAAACACCAACAAGGTAAAGTGCAAATCTTTTTGTACTTTTTCTGAATGCTTAACCACCGATGCAGATCATTTACAAACGATACTTCTTGAGATAGTTCTTTCGCATATGATTCATACTTTGCACATTCTGAGCGACAGGCCGAGTTCTCAGTATCGAAACAGAAAGAACAGAAGATTTTATCTCAACATTGAATACGCCACTAAGCAGGCCATGAAAAGGGCCCAGTGGACGATGGGCGAAGTTGTGTAGCGCACTGCGGATCGCATTATCAGTGAGAAAAAGTCATACGTCCTAGTAATCCTACGCTACGCTTGCCAAGACGCAGTCTCCACTCCAGAACTCGTCTGCTCCAACGGCCATCGGTTCTGCGACATACATGACCAGCCCACTGCCACTTCAACTTGCTGATTCGGCGGGATATGTCGGTAACTTTAGTTCTCTTACAGATTAATCATTTCTGATCTTATCCCTAGAGAGACTCCAAGCATAGCTCGCTCCATTGCGCGTTGAGTGACTTAATATCAAATATAAACTCGTGAAAAAATTGATGCTTTCCTCTCAGTTTCCATCAAAAATGTTCCTGGACTGAATAAAATACACCAAATCAGCTGATCAGTCCAAAACCCTGGAAAAATCAATGCTTCTAGCTTGACATGTGTTGTGTGCGCTCTTGTCAAGACGTGTTTACATTTTTCCCTGCCAAACACACAGTTGAATTTCTGAAAAAGTACTGAGTGTATATTCAGACATAAATTGAAATTTGTCTGGCTACGCGAAGTATTAAGACGACCATGAAGAGGAAGACCAACAATGCTATAATTAAAAGAAGACAAGAATGAAAAAGACGGAAACGGAAGAAAATAACTGAATTTAGAGAAGAGATGGAAGATAATTGTGAAGAAGTGGAAGAAAGTTGTGAAAAGGAAGAAGAAAATTATGACACACAGCAACAAGTATCAGCCATCATTTTCATCATCATCATTACAACCTAAATGTCAACTGCTGAACGAAGGCCTCCCTTATGATTTATTATCAGTCAACACATTGACAATTATGGATATGACTAGAAATAATGATATAGCTGAAGACGTGATTACATGGAACAAGAAAATCACATATATAGTTGTTTTGCCTGAGAATGATATTTCATTTATCTCTTTACTGTCCATAAACTTTCACAACATCCTTATTGGCTCATCAATCCAAAATGTCACACCTGTGAACATTATAGCACTATCAAGACATAAAATATCACTTCCATGGATGATGCATCACTTCCATGAATTCATCTTTTTTAAATGCTAATATCTAGACTATACAAAGGTTATAAGCTAGGCAAGTAGTTATTTGGTGTCATTAGAGCATAATCGATCGTTATGAAAACTTTTTTTAGTAAATAACAGTTGACCCATTTTCAGATTTAAGGACACTAAATTTAAGAATTACTCATTAAGTGTTTAAAAAGATTTGTACTGAATGGTATGCGTTCACAGTGAAAAATATAGTGATAATATCAGAAATGATTTAATCCGTAAGAGAACTAAAGTTACCGACATAGCCTTCGGGATGAGCAAGTTGAAGCGGCAGTGGGCTGATCACGTATCATGTATGTCGTAGAACTGATTGCCTTTGGAGCAGACGAGATCTGGAGTGGAGACCGCGTCTTGGCAAGCGTAGTGTAGGACGCCCTCCGGCCCGATGGACCGACGACTTGCGAAAGGTCGCTGGTGGAGGCTGGATGAGAAAAGCGGAGGAGCGGGATATCTGGCGCAAAATTAGGGAGATCTGTGTTCAGCAATGGACTACGATAGGTTGAAGAGAGAAAATTATTTCTACAATAACGCTACTAAAACTAAAATTTAATTCAGTGCCGGTAACGTAAGTTACTTACCGACCTATATTTTTGTATATAGGTACTGGATTGAACTGATGATAGTATTCTGGCATCGAGCAAAATAGAAATATGATTTTTTTCATGTATAACATACATTTACCAATTTCGCTCGTTTTTAATTATTGCACGGTGAAGCTGTAAAGGATATATTCCTTATATAACCAAGTGAACAGGACGGCCAATATGCTTGCCTGATGGTAGGAGATACGCCTGACTTTTATTTTTCTCCATCAACCTGTCACCCGATACAACAGATGTTAGGTACTGGCTTCAGTGTACTCGTCTCGAAATATAAAATTGCATAACACTCCTGATTCCCGAGACGATATCTGGCACCAAGTCTATCACTTGTAATCTGCGGTCTAAACGAAAAAATCTATCCTGAAAACACATAAGAGAGAGACACTGGACATAGTAAATACCTTGCCGTGTACTGGATGTAGACTCTTTCACTGACTCCAGGTGCAACTTGCAGACGCCGTGGCCAAAGCACGAACCCCGCTCCACCCACCCACTCCGTAACGAGGTCCAATGTCTTTGTACCTAGAAAGTTTAATATACATACTAAACTTTTGGGAGTTCATAAGGTCTCTTTATAACAACAACAGGACAAAACCACTGAAGCGCCTTTTTCAAGTATCAAAATTACTTTTTTGTTTTACTTTGGCAATTGAAATGTTTTTACTGACGGACGCAAGGCACACAGCCTTGCGCCCGTCAACGTGACAGAAAATAAAGACTACCTATTGTTAATACTTTTCTTCAACACTACATCTGTTGTGGTCAGGAGTATCACTTACCACCAGTTGAGTGCACCAATTACTCGTAATAATAAATAAACTTTTTAAATATCCACTGTCATTAACACAGCGCCATCTCTTCCCAAACTAAGCATTAACCTGTAATATGGGTACTAAACAACGGATTAACATACTTATATACTTTTATTTTGTAAATACATACATATTATACATAGAAAACACCCAGACATGTTCATGCACAAATGTGTGTACTGCCCGGGGATGGAACTGTACCCTTGGAGTAATAGCCGACGTCACAGCCATTACACCAGATGGGTCGTCAAATTGTGATAGTAACTTACAGCTGGTGTGCGCCACTTCGAAGTACATCTTCCTGGTGTCGCCGTCCGCGACGAAGCCGAAGTCCAGGGCGGGCGGCTTCACCACCAGCGAGGGGTATTCCAGCTCCAGTAGCAGTGGGATTGTCTACGAGCCGAACAAGTTACAGAGTTCAATCTACAGGGCGAAGCATCTCTTCGTATTTTGGTTTAGGAATACGGTCATAACAATATTTGATCAACATGTTTCACCATTTCAATGGCATGTTCACAGACATCCGAATATACAATTAGACTGGACGAGCCGCCAAGTTTATAGGCAGTCCCAGTGTCGCAATTTCTTTTCGGTTCTTACATGTGAAAAGTTATTATATTTCTTGGTAAATTTACTGATTCATTGCGATGATGGCATGTTACAATTGCAAAGGATGGCATTTTGGAAAAAAAACGGTAATTTTTTCTAATATTCGTGCGTCTTGACTCGTCTCACAGAGCGTAAACTGGCAGCCAGTGTATGCTCGTTGAGCTTACATTTGTCGCACTTTAAACGCGGCTTGCCCCATCTCCTGTATTGGGAAATCTGGGCATGTTAATATATTTGATATTATCTTAAATTTTATATGAACAATGTGAAACTTAAATCAAAGATCACTGTATTCGTAGATATTCTTGATGTAAAATTAATGGAGCGTTGGTAGCTCAATGGTGTGGACTGTTACCGTCCTACCGGGAGGGCTGAGGTTCAAACCCGCCAAGTACCAATATGATTTGAATTTTCGAAATTATATGTACGTTATCCGACGCTCTTCAGTGATGGATAATATAGTGAGGAAACCTGCGCACGCATGCGAAGAGATTCAAAGATGAAGTCGTCCAATCAGCACTGGGCCCGCGTGGACGACTAAGGCCTAAACACCCTATACGGGTAGGCTGGTGCCCCTCTGGGAGACGTTTAATAAGTTGATTATGATGAAGATAAGGTACGCATGCTATTTATCATTATGACTCGGTCAACCTCACACAGACCACTTTAAACCTACACCTTAAGGTTTTTTTTGTAAGAATAAACTTTTAAGGACTCTTTTAAAATAAATGACCTGTGATACATACGAACCGCATAGTTTGACACCAACAATCTCTGCAAACATGGCTTCATAAATATAAATGAGAGTCTATTGCAAGTTTATGCGAAGCGACATGTGCTCCCTTATTTAACACGTAAAATACGTCCCGAATTTTAATTACGCATTGTCACGTGAAATGTAACAAGCAGTAGAAAATTTTGACATCGTTATCAGCTGCAATTTTTATTTTGGAAAGCATTATATTTTTAAACGTACTTTTGTTTTTGAAGTTTTTTTCTGTAAATTAGATCCTGGAGCAGTTTTTCTTTTTTTATACCGCACAACCCATGTTTACAGTAAATGCTGACACAACACAACGTTATTTATTACGACCCTTCTGGTGTGATGGTTGAAACGTCGGCTATTACAGCAAGGGTTCTGGGTTCGATCCCCGGGCAGTACAAACATTATATGTTTGTACTGGTGGGGGTGTTTTATGTGTATAATATGTAAAGCAAGTAAGAAACATGTGTGTATTTACAAAAAATATGTATGTAAGCATGTTTATCCGTTGTTTAGTATACATATTACGGGCTAATGCTTAGTTTTGGGCTAGAGTGCGCTGTGTGATTGTCAGCGGATATTTTTAATTATTCTGTCAACTCTTATCAGAAACAGCACATAATCAAATGTATTTTTTTTTATTTGGATGTAGCCGTAAAACATAAAAAATGCAACTTCCTAATAGTGATCGGGACTTGGAAATTATGTTCTAGTAAATAATCAGTCTATTTCATCATCATCAGCTTATTTCACATCCCCACCGTGGGGCACGAGCCTACGCGTGTAGGCTGTTTAGGCCTTAGTCGTCCACGCGGGCCCAGTGTAGCTTGGACGACCTCACGCAGAACCTTTGAATCTCTTCGCAGGCTTGTGTTGTTTCCTTGCGATGTTTTCCTTCACTGTAAGAGCGTCCGGTAACGTAAATATGATTTCGAAAATTCGAAAACACATTGGTACGTGGCGGGATTTGATCCTGAGCCCTCCCGCAACAGTCCACACCATTGAGCCACTGACGCTCTGAATAAAGATAAGAATCAGCCTAAATTCGGCAAATACATGTCTGGAGTCACAAGAAATTAACTGATGACGAAGATAATTTAGAAGACAATATCTGCTACGTCATAAGTTAGCTTTGATAGCGTTGTCAATATAGAAAGAAAAGAAAGAAAGAAAGAAATACTTTATTTGGCAAAAAAAACATACAAAATATAAAATATAAGTACAAATAAAATGCCAAATAGGACCTCACTCAGCATGTGTCCCGGCACGGTAAAAGCATGCCAGGACGCTGTTTTTCAGTGAAGCCCTAGGAGGACAGTCATAAAAAATATAATAAAATTATGACTTATTCCTTTTTATAAAGTTCTCGGACTTTATAAATCTTAATTTGAATTTTTAACCTTAAGTTAATTTCAAAAGTGGCATTTAATAATGCACATAATTCTACAACTCACAATTGTGAATCTAAAAGGTATGCCAGAAACCTTTCAAGTTACATCGGAATACCATTTTAAATTGAAATGTTATTTGTGCAGGACGGAATTCATAATACTTTCGAAATTGAAAAGTTACTGAAAATCAAATTGCGAGTGATGGGACGCGTCATGAACATTAATAGAAATTTACAATTTTAAAGGTCACAAAATATTTTTTCGAATGCAGTTATTGTGTAGTTCTAAATCGAAATATACGAAATCACCTCTGGATACTACTTAATTTGCATAGATATGATCAAACAGGAGCATTGGTTGCACAATGGTGTGGACTGTTGCCCTCCTACCGGGAGGGCTGAGGTCAAATCCCCCCACGTACCAATGTGTTTTTGAATTTTCGAAAATATATGTACTGTACCCGACGCTCTTACGGTGAAGGGAAACATCGTGAGGAAACCTGCGCAAGATTCAAAGTATGTGCGTGAAGTCGGCCAACCCGCACTAGGCCCACATGGACGACTAAGGCCTAATCACCCTATTCGCGTAGGCTCGTAAGCCTTGGGGACGTTCAATAAGCTGATGATGATAATCAAACGTCAAGTGTCCGAATTAGCTGAGGTTGTCTGTATAATTCTATATCAGTAGTTGGCACCTCTGGATTTAGGAGTAAAATTGATAAGGATATTGCACCTTGTCTCCCTGATATTCAAACGAAAAGAAACATGATTCATACGTTTAGCCGCACCGGTCTCATCTGCAATCTCTAAAATATAAACATAAAACAATGCCAAAGCCCGTAAGACAGTTTAAAACTCTGGAATTAGCTACCACAACTTACTGACTGAAGAATCAACATGGTATCTGTTCAACAAGATAAAGAAGAAGTTTAAGTTTTAAGAAGAATCACATACGAGTAGCACATTTTTGTCGTCGTAGAAATTGAGTGGAGTTGTAGTTTTTCTTCCAGGGGTTGTATTGTGGGGCGGCACAGGAACCAACTTTGCCGGCTGCTGGCCATGCCTCCTCCGTTACGATTTTCACTTCCACCGTCACCTGGACATATCAAATTAAGCCATATAATCATAACCATAACCTCCGAAGACATCAATGGCTCAAGGTCGAGATTCATATTTGCTCAAACTATCCTCACCCACGCGAACGCATGATGCAACTACCACCCAGTATACTGGACCATCCCAGAGAACCATTGGCCCTCTGGCAGAATAAATTATAAGAAACTTGAATCAAAATCAAGCAAGCGGTGAGAGTTAAAATATTTCACTGCTGTATAAAATCTTCCCCCATTCCTTGTCAGTGCTGAATGTTGACATTGAAAAGCTTCAGTCCGAACTCCGCATCTGGTCGTGCTGGTCTAGTTTTTTTTAGTAGAACCACATTACGGGGTCTCACATTCATGAGCAAAATAATTGGCTTTCACGTTCCCTTACACAGGTCTTCCCAAAAAGCATTGTTATGGGCAAATAAGTGCGTAATCCACCATGATGTCCTAATACGGATTGGACAGAATACCTACCTCTGTAGAACTTCTCGGCAACAAATGCATATCGAATCGCCCAGTTCTCTCTCTCCCCTGAGGTGTTCACATCCGCACTGCATGCCGCAGACCTTGTGTTTGCTGGTGTCTGCAACGATAGACCAGGGATCCGCGGTGCTGGCAGTGACGTGCAAGGGCCCGTTGCCAACGTTTCGCACGCGAAAGTTCTTTCGTATCCTGAAATAAATTTAAGAGTTGTGTGGTGACAGTCGATTACAGTTCTTTGTTGTCTCCTACTATTCTTCCCGTGAGTGCCATAAGAGGCATCTTAGTGACTACACGGTCAATACACTAGTGACACCTTTAAATAGGTCCATCTGTATCTAACCCACTTGCCAGTAGAGCACTGTTAAACAAAAGTTCGGTTATCATTTTTAGGTTGATCGAACCCAAGTTTATTACTTGAGATAAATCCCTTCCAGTTTGTTCTAGACATTCGATTCTGGGATATCTCTCAGTTACTCTTGAAGCGAATTTATCAGATTTAAAAAAAATTGATCACTAAGTTAACTCCAATTTTGTTTTCTTGCCGTACATTACATATCAGCAACTGATTAAATCTCCTCTGACGGCTCTTCAGTTACATTAGTACCGTTCTTATAAAATAATAAGCAATTCTAGTACAAAAAACACATTTTGTTTGTCCAGATTCAAGGTAACATTTTCTCGTTTAAGGAACACTATCATACGCCCTTAGATTCGATTTTAGTAATATTTATTTAGACGACCCAATTGGTGTTGCGGTTGAGACGTCGACTGCAACACCAAGGGTTCCAGGTTCGATCCCCGGGCAGTACAAATATTTGTGTGCATGAACATGTCTGTTTGTGATGGTCTGGGTGTTTTCTATGTATAATATGTATGTATTTACAAAAAAATGTACATAAGTTCGTGTATCCGTTGTTTAGTACCCACAATATAGGCTTCACGCTTAACTTGGGATTAGATGGCGCTGTGTGTCATTGGATATTTATTTATTCAATATTATAAAAACAGTTCTAATAACAAACAAAACAAACCTTAATACCTCCCCACAGGGTAGGTCAAGCGCGCATATCTTGACCTTCACTTGTCCATGAGAGGCCCGAAGCAGTCCCTCGCGCTCCGAGTGCCGGAGACGCACGAGCTGCGGCGGTGGCTCCGGCCGGTACCAGCCCCACCTGTGCGGGGTTACATCCGTCACCTAGTCTTTAGTCACCATCAGCTCTTATACGTCCTCACCGAGAGGCACGAGCCTACCCGTAAAGGGCGTATAGTCGTCCACGTAGACCCAGTGCGGGTGGGCTTCACGCACAACCTTAGAATCTCTTAATAGGCGTGCGCAGATTTCCTTCACCTAGAGCGTCGTATAAACGTACATATAATCGGACATTAATCGAAAATTCCCAATCACATAAATGAGCCACCGACGCTTTAGTCTTTAGTCTATGGACTTCATCATCATCATCAGCCTATAACGGTCCATTGTAGGGCACAGGCCTGCGCGCACAGCATAACTATGGAGAAGGATAGATAAGTTAAAATGTTTGTTTATACATTAGCCATCGGAAAGATTTACTGAGTTTCTTGCTCAACTGAATCAACTATTAGAATTTGTGGTTGATTAAAACTAGCTTTTAACGTGTATTTTAATTGAATTTTCAAAAGTGTCTAGGAACTATATCGGTTTTGAGTGTGTTGCAGTACAAATGGGCCGGATTTGATTGATTAATTGAGTGAGATAACGATCTTAACGAAAACCGGTGTGAAACCATTCTGAAGCTCTTAGAACAGCTCTCTCAATATAAAGAAAGAAAGAAAACATTTATTCATTTAACGCACAACAAAATACAATAACATTGTGACATAATCACTAGAAAAGAAAATAACAAACAAATCCACTTAAACCCAAAAACAACACGGTGAGCTACGATGCCCTAATCCAACGGACTCACTCAGCATAAGTCAAGGCCCTCAATAAGCGGACCCTGATGCCGATTTTCAGTGGGCTCGTTTTCAATAGCGTAACAATGTTTTATTTATATATTTTATTTATTAATGTGAAGCTAAAGAGTAATAAAGTATGCACTGTAACATTTCCAGGTATACGCATTCCAGAACTCATAAATGCAAATAGGAGCATGATCTTGGCACCATTACATACATCCTTTGCACTCTTCCGTTCCGAAATAAAAGCCAAATAGTACAACAAGTCAGGCTTAAAATTCCAAGTCAGACTCGCATGCTAGCAAGTAATGGAGACAGAAATACAAAAGTACACGGCATGCCTGAGTGCAGCTGCATCCGAATGGGACATTACAGGCACCATGTCGCCTCTTATTGATAATATTTTCTGAGCATCGTGCGGGAGCTGAATGCTGAGTATTTGTGTGTATGTATTCTTGGACGAGTCTTTTTTATCCTTTTGACTACCAATAACGCCTTAAGGCGCCAGACACAATTAATTACTGTAGAACTGTAGTAGAAATGTTTCTGGAAGAGCATTGGTGGCTCCTTGGTGTGGACTGTTGCCTTCCAATCTTGCGGGTGCAGGTTAAGCGTGAACGACTATAGCCTTCACGGGTTGGCTCGTGCCCCCAGTGGGGACGTACAATGAGCTGATAATGATGATTAATTGAATGTTGGTAAACGAGGTGAAAACTCTTGTTTGTTCTTAAATCATTATCATATCAGCCGCTTGAGTTCCATTGCTGAACAAGGGCCTCCCCCAATAACTTCCACTGGACCGGTCGGAAGCTATCTGCACCCAGCGGCCACTCGCAACCATCATCTGTCCATCTTGTGGGCGGCCGACCTACGCTGCGCTTGCCGATATTTGATCTCCATTCGAGAACCTTTCAGAAGTTTTAACAAATATTTTTCCAAAACTTTTGATCTATGGAAGCAAGACCATGAAAAGTAAATTAATTTAGCGTGTTCACATCAAACGTACCCTGCGAAGCGTGTAGGCGTGGTTCGAATAAGCAAGACTGCAGGCGCCCTCTCTCCGGCCGACGATAGGCGCACGGAGAGCGCCTCTCTGCACCGCGCCCACACAACTGTGTAGGCTCTACCTGCATACAGCCATTATCATATTGTATATGTTACAAAAGGAGACGGTCAGACGCTCATTTGGTGGTAAGTGATAAGCTGGACATGACAGAGCGGCATTGAAGGTAGTCACCAACCTGATAGACAGTTTCATCACCAACGGTTGGCATATGTCTAACTATATGCAACCCATACTGTTTAACTTATAATTTGTATTACATGAAGCTAGCAATGTTTTAATATTTGCAACCTGGAACATCCATATAAGGCTATGACGGCCCAATGCAGAGCACAGGCATTTTTGCACAGCATAGCCTTTGGGAAGATTGTGCTCTATCTCACCACCAAATTGGACTTGAAAACCTCATGTTACTAAATATTTTTGAAGTTATGCCGGCCAAGGTTTGACCCAGGTCAATATTTCTATATCAATATAAGGGTAAAAAATTTTTAGCATTACTTTCACATAAAGGGGATAAATAATTTTGGGAGAAAGCTGTAAAAGGTGTTATGTCAATGAAAACAATATTTTATTTAGGGTTCCTTATGTATCCATCATTCTTTCTGGTGGAAAGCTTGATCAGCATTTCAATGACGATGTAAATATACAATTGCCTTAAAAAGGCCTTTAGAAAATGCCTTTCATGTGCAATCATTCATGGAAGTATGAAGTTATCTTTAGATCATCATGAAGTGTACCCATTTCTTGATCGTATATGTTACAACACATATTTCAACAAATAATTCTGTTTCTAGCGCCAAAATCTAACCTCAAAACATGTTTCTTCCTGAAGCCCGTAATCTGCTGTAAAGAATATTTCCACTCCGGTGGCCATTTCCTCTGGGACTTGGCTACCGCTCTCTGCTGAACCTTCCTCTTCGGCTATTAACAGTATAATCAGTGGCAGTATCGATGAGTAGTTCTGAACTACAAAAAATGACAATTTTCTAGTATTGTGACATCACCTACGTAATTTATATCGACATTTTTTCCATGCAACAAAATAAGAGAAACATTAATGAAATTAGGACAATTTATTTTTATTTTATTTTTTATCTTCTATAGACGGACATTTGACCGCGACCTCACCTGATGGTAAGTGATGCGGCCGAGGATAGATCATGCACGTCTAGAAACAGCCTATTCACTCTTGCCTTGAAGACGTACAGGTTATAACGGTCAGGGAACACACCAGGAGGCAATGAGTTCCATTGCGGTGCGCATTAGGAACGAGGCACGATAGTGGGCTGTGCGGATACGTGGGATGTCGACCACGTAAGGATGGAACGCTCGACTGAGTCTTGAATACCGATGGTGAAATGTGGCTGGTGGAATTAAATCGTGCAATTCCTTCGCACACTGAAAAACTTCGAAATTGTCTTTCTGAACGCATTAAAACGGTGTTGCGGTTTTGACGCTGAGGATGCACATACTTACAGCGGAATGCATTGAGGCAGGGGCACGAGGGTGGTACCACGTCGAACAGGCGCAGGTACAGACGGAATGGAAGCACGTCCTGATGGTGGTCTGAAACAACAATAGCTTACGTAGGGTTATACATTTATTTATTTAGAAAGGTACGCTAACAGTATATATTTTTACATTCTTATCACGTATAGTGATAAGAATGTAAAAATATATACTTATGTATAAGATCATATATACACCTATTATAAGTATACACAGCATTATCGACAGAAAACTTCAAAAAAAATTTGGTACATATAATCAATATATTAATAAATAAATATCCACAGACACACGGCGCCCGCCCTCTAGACCCAAGTTAATCGTGATGCCTGTAATTATGGGTACTAAACAACGGATAAACATTCTTATACACATATTTTTTGTAAATACATACATATTATACACCCAGACCATCACAAACAGATATGTTCATGCACACTAATGTGTGTACTGTCCGGAGATCGAACCCGGAACCCTTGGTGTAGTAGTCGACGTCTCATCCGCTTCACCAAATGGGTCGTCTATACTATTTAAATGGACTAAGCCGTTCCTTTATCATTTTTAAGTTTATATTATTCCTGACTAGACAAGACTAAAAGTTATAGAGTATGGCTCTATATAAGTTCATCATCATCAGCTCATTAAACGTCCCCACCGAGGGGCACGAGCCTACTCGTATAGGGTGATTAGGCCTTAGTCGTCCACGCGGGCCCAGTGCGGATTGGACGACTTCACACACAACCTTCGAATCTCTTCGCAGGCGTGCATGAAGGTTTCCTCACGATGTTTTCCGTCATCGTATGAGCGTCGGATAACGTACACATTCGAATTTTCGAAAATACATTGGTAAGTGTCGGGATTTGAACCTCAGCCCTCCCGGTAGGAAGGCGACAGTCCACAACACTGAGCCACCGACGCTCTTATATAAGTTCACCTCATGGTAATTGAAATGACTGTTCGTACAGATGCAGTGTTATAGAAAACAAATAACTGTTGATCGCAATTATTTTTTTGTCAACACTTCCTTGCGTTATTTATCCAAGACAAGAGTAACTTATAACACTACACTGCCATTTTCTCGAAAAAAAATTCAAGAAAAGATACTTTGTAATACGGTAGACAATTTAAATACTTATTATTAGGCCTAGGACCATTTGAAGTATTTATTCATTTTCAGAAGATATCTGGTACAGCGTTTGATACCTATCATGATAACTTATTATCGAGTCGTGGAGAAATTGGATTGTTTCAAACACTTAAAAGTTGGACTTCAACCAATAATTACAGTATTTCATGAACCATCACAGAGTAACGGTCCATCAAGTCAATTATTCGCTCAATTTACTGTTTTAATCGATCAATATAATTTCCAAACACAATTAGTAGTTGGCACGTAATTGTGTTTTAATCACTTGCCTGTTAATGACATTTAATTTGCAGTTAAGAATCAAACATGAATTTGACATGAAGTCAGTTTATGAGCTACAATTTGATATGAATTGTTTAAATTTAGTTCAATGGAAGCATTTAACATTGTTGTTGTATATCCAAACGTGAGTTTTAATTGCTTACACAATTGAAATAATTAATGCAGTGTACCTACATAATAGTTGGCGGAGCGCTGCGAAGCAAATATTTATTTGTTTATTCACATACTAGCTTTTGCTCGCGGCTACGCTCGCATTAAACTCTTGATTATATGATTCCTTTTTTCAGATTTATAACACAGGCAGAAAAAAATAACAAAAAAATACCTACTTCAAACTACAAAGCAAAAAATATTTTTTAAGCTAGGTTAATAGAAATGAGAAAAAAATAATAGTTTTAAATTTGGTGCCATGTGAAACAAGAACTTTGAATGGATTCATCTATCTTACCTACTTACCTATATCATAAAGCTGAAGAGTTTGTTTGGCACTTGGCACAGATATCAAAATTATAAAAGAATTATTTAACTTTGTTTGAAGTCGGTATTTTATTGATTTTTTCTACAATTTTGAGTGATTCGTAATTAGAATTATCACTGGAATTAGGATACTATAATGAATAATTAATTGCTCTGAGTCGCCAACGATTTCGAATCAAATACGACGAAGATATCTGTAACGTCATGGCATAAGGTCCATAACATGGTATCAATTTAAGTGACGGCGACCTATAAATATGGAATGGTTAAGTTCCAAACAACATTTATCACCCAAAGTTTTAAAATCAAATAGTCTTGACATAAACTTTATCATAGAGTATACTTCGTCAACCTAAGTTTCTAGAATAGAAATCGAGAAAATGTTTTCTTCAGAAGTAATATTTGTTGCCCTGTATTGGCAGATAGTGCGGTCAAAGATATTTTGTTGGAGCTTCGCAACTTTGTATCTCATATAACTTGAGACTGAAGTTAAGTAGGTATATTTTATCATAGCCCGCTGATACTTTGAGGCTAGAAGTTTTAGTTTAGATTAAATACTACGAGTATGATTTGTACTTCTATTGCTTTTCCATTTTATCGAGTAAATATATCTTCTATCAAAATGAATGATACGACCAACCTTGGTATCAGTTGCAATCTATTGCATAGTTCTTTCTGATTTGCCACCTAAAACATGTATTTATTTCATAATAAAATATTTTTAGGACGGCTGGTTGACTAGTTACTAATTTACCTCTCTTTTCAAACTGGACGATTGTCCAGAAGTGGCCTGCTATCACTTCTGAACATACGTCTCTCCTTTTTTTGCGCCAGATATCCTGGTACTCCGCTTTCCTTGTCCAACCACCAGCAACCTTTCGCAAGCCGTCAGTCCATCGGCCGGATGGCGTCCTACACTACGCTTCCCTACTGCAGAGCAAACCTGCTCAATGATTCTTGTTAATGTTCTATTATCTAAAATAATATTCTTTTCATAAAAATTAATGCTTTTGGCAATAAATGTCAAAAGTATTGAAACATAGCTTATTGATATGACACAAACTTAAGTGCTTGACTAAGACTTGACTATTGTGAGATCTCTGCTCCCGGTATTAAATAACGGAGAAGTTTAAGGATATTCTACCTTTTGTGCAGCACTAGAGCCTTTATCATTAAAATAATACCAAGCCAAATATTAATCTCCCATACAGACAATAACTTTTCATTCAAAGCGCAGCAGACAATTTACTGTGCATACATTTACCATTGGGGACATTTACCGTTTTAGGAAAGAAATAATCTGGCATTCTCAAAAATATACAGGTTATTTTCAATAAATGAGCTATTGTGCGCAAGGTAGTTCTAGCACCTTTGATCTTTTTAATGTTTCTGCACTTACTAGGTGAACTGGGAGCTCATTGTCCTTCTATTCTTTAATAAAAATCATGAAGAAATAGAAAAAGAAAATGGAAAAATAAATTATATACGTTACACGTTTGTTGACTGATTGATTGAATACATAGAAAGATTGATGTAAATAAATGTATTTTGATTTCACTGTTCCGTTGTATAGAATATGTCTCATATTGTGAGGGAAATTTCTAAAAGACGTATTTGTTTACAAATCGTTGCTTAGCCAACATAATGGAAAGAAACCGACAAAGATGGATCGAAATTTAATGGCCGTTTACTATATTTGTTATCAATAGGAGAAAAATAAACACAAAGTAAATATATCTGTCAGTCGATTCGAGAAACCTCCTCCTAGTTTTGAAGTCGGTAAAAAAATTAGGATCTTTTAAATAACAATGAAAGTTTAAATTAAATTTAATATTGTTTGTAGCAGTACCAACATCCTAAAATCATTGGTTTGTGGTACCACCGCACATTTTTTGGGACTCCAGAAAATCTCATTGAACCAGCACGGTGAGTGAGAAAGAGAGCACGATGAGTATGTAATCCCCTTATTTAAAAAGTCATCGAGAGGCCTTAGTCCTGCAGTTTTTTTATGTTATAAGTATACAGGACGGTCAGCACGTTCACCTGATGGTAAGTGATACGCCTAACCATCACAGTTATTATTCTTCATCAATGCCGCACTGCGCCTGACACCCGAGACAACAGATGCTATGTCTCTTATACCCGGTAATTTCACTAGCTCATGAGCATGTGCATCACACTCGTGTATCACGGGACGATATTTGGCACTGCGGTGGTACCTAATTAGACGACTCAGTATCGAGTTTACCACCTAGTGCAGTGTGGCAGGACTACTACCACATAATAATATCATAAATATTATAATAATAATGACAATAATAAATCATTATTTCTTTCGTTCATTAAATCATATTATGCCAAATCTATTTGCAGTATGGTCATAGGAAATCACAATAACAAAATAAAATTAAAATCTGTTGTGTTCTGGATACGTAAGCAAGTGTGTGTGTGTGTAAATGTTATTCAATCTCATTTATCCTGTAGGTAGCGCTATTTCCTATATTTTTCTATTTCCAAACTTTCATTCACACGTATGTAAGTTAAACATAGTCTAAAGTTACATAGAGTCAAAGTATTCATTTTACAAAAGTGATATTACAAACAAAACAACATCGGGACTTTTTAACAAACTGTTGTACGTTATATTATACAGTGTGTATTAAAGTTTTAAAAATTAAAAACATATAACCAAATCCGAATGCGCATAGATAATTTGACACACTCAAATTTTCCTTCGCGAGAAACATTGTTGGTTCTTCCGTTTATACGGCTCCCCAGGGGCTCACAATGTATGGAATTATGTTTCGGTAATATTTACGAGAAGAGGAGAGTAAATAAGCAAATATAACATCCTTGTACGTATATTATTGTGCAGACTATAGCTTGATTATTGCTTGGGAAATTTAGGAAAGGTTATATACGGGTAAATATTGCAAAAGGCCACCAATAAAGCAAATCACCACAAATTTAGACCAAAATATTACACGCAATGAATGTAGTTTGGACTCTTATGACTCTAAACCAAAAGGGACTACGAAAATTACCTTTTGTCAAGTGTGCAGAAAAAATATAAACGAACATAAATATCTGATAAAAATACGAATATGAGCCCTTCAGAATCAAAATGCCAATTCTAAATCCTCAGCCACAGCAGTTCTTCATGCGAGCTCCACTCAAACGCATATTTTGCATTATTTCAAAGGCTTTGTGTAACACAACCCGACAGATATATACGGTCCGGTTTTAATTTCGGAAACAAACGAGATATAGCTTTTATTAAAACACAAAGCCTTATTCATCAGTTCTGATGCTCAGTGAGATTTTTTCACCTGTTTAATTAAACAATTCCAGGGGAACAATGGCGGCGCTTGTCTGTAACGGGGATCCACTTCGTCTGTTTCAAATGCGCAATAATCAAATCCAATTAAACGGCACAAGTATTGTCCAAAATCCTTTCGAAAAACCCTTAATTGGATATGATTCAACAATTAAATTTCACTCGACAAATTCGGAAAGACATTGTTGTAAGCTACCGATCGATCTATTCGTTTCATCCAAATTGCTTTGGGAACTTTACCGGATTTTAAAAAAAAAAATACAATGATGGGAAAAAGAGAATTGGCTCGCGTTTTAAACAGCGTTGGCTTGAACAAAATAAAGATTTAGCGATTCAATGGTTACTTCACGATTTAATTGAGTATTAATAATGTATTCTCTTAAATAAAAGGTGGTCTATAAAATTATTGACCAGCTTCATGCCGCCTCAAGTATTTATATGTTAAAGTAAAATTATTAAATAAATATTTCCAACACTATCTCTAGTGATGTAGGAATTAAATAACGAACGAACCTGCTTTAAATCATACTAATGTGTAAATACATTATTATGATACACAGAAAAATATCTAGATCAATACCCAATATTTATGTTTGTACACATATTATGCACGCACACACGCACGCTTTGACACTCACACATACACACACACACACGCACGCACGCACGCACGCAAGCACGCACGCACGCCCACGCACGCACGCACGCAAGCACGCACGCACGCACGCACGCACATACACGTTCGGTTTTACACAATTCTTTTATTGTAACAAAAATATAAAGGCACTAAATAAATTACTAAAAAAAATTACGTAACAAATATTTATTTGTGTTAATATATAAAGAACAAACGTACGAACAATTATATTATCATGGGTTTTAAACACGCTAAAAATTTGATTACTTTAGTAAGACTCCATTCCACTGAAATCTATGTGCGCAACTCTTACATCAACAATAAACTAGCTATGCACAATTTTACTCAAAATGTTTGGAACAAAATTTTGGCCATCGCATCGCTTGGGCAGAATTTTCATTCGTAATTACGTCGCTCGCTACATGCCATGATTTCAAAGTAGTGTGTTCGACGCGTTAAGGCCAGAATTTAAATGAATAATTGTATGTTATACATATAATAATTACTTTATGTATGTGTCGTGCGGTTCGGACATGTTTTGGTTGACCTTTCTTCGTGATTGAGCTTCACATTTTTTATAATAGCTAAGGCGCTGCTTAGATTACGGCTAGTCAGATTTACAATAAGTCTATTCATTAAGTCTAAGCTAAAAATAAGAAGAAAACATCTTTTGTGAGTGGATATTGTTTAGCAATCGATGAAGTGGATTTTAATTAAAGTAAAATAATATTGTTATTCCAATACTATTCGTTATTAATTCATTGTCTTCGAGAACCTTTATAACTGATTTTCAAGATGACAAAATGTTTTTTTTAAATACTTTTATAAATTAATATTATGAGCTTCGTCTTGCGTTAAATGAGACCTACAATTTATTATTTTTGAGGCAATGGCATGTCGTTTTTTACTTTTTCCATTAACATAAATATAATTAGTCATCATCATCAGCTCATTAAACGTCCCCACCGAGGGGCACGAGCCTACCCGTATAGGGTGATCAGTCGTCCATGCGGGCCCAGTGCGGATTGGACGACTTCACACATAACCTTTGAATCTCTTCGCAAGCGTGAATGAAGGTTTCCTCACGATGTTGTCCTTCTTCTTTTCTATCTATATTATAATTAGTATTATTTGCAATATTATGTAAATCACTGGATATATTTCAAGTATAGCGTCGGTGGCTCAATGGTGTGGACTGTCGCCTTCCTACCGGGAGGGCTGAGAAACAAATCCAGCCACGTTGCAATGTGTTTTAGAATTTTCTAAAAATATATGTACGTCATCCGACGCTCTTACGGTGAAGGAACACATCGTGAGGAAACCTGTGCACGTCTGCGAAGTGATACAAAGGTTGTGCGTGAAGTCGTCCAACCCGCACTGGGCCCGCGTGGACGACTAAGGCCTATTCACCCTATACGGGTAGGTTCGTGCCCCTCAGTGGGGACGTTTAATGAGCTGATGATGATGAACTTAATTTTCATTGCTATACTTGTGTATGGTGTCAATGAAACACGCGATGGAAAACACTTTATTTTCTGTGTTATGTCTGTTCCAGGTATAACTATCAAACTTCAGCCATTATGATGTTATGTCATTAAGACCCATCTGGTGTTATGGTTAAGACTTTGGTTACTACACCAAGGGTTCCGGGTTTGATCCCCGGGCGGTACAAACATTTGTGTTTGAACATGTCTTTTTGTATTGATGTCTTTTTGTAAGGGTGTTTTCTATGTATATTTTTTGTTCATAGTATTTACAAAAAAAAATATGAGTACGTTTATCCGTTGCTTAGTATCCGTATGACAGACTCATGTATAGTTTGGGGCTAGATGGCGGTGTGTGAATGTCAATGGTTATATATTATTAACCCGTGGACTGCCAGAAATCCAAATACAATGCAAAATCTATTGTGACGCTTCTAGGCGTATCTGGCGGTCAAAGGGTTAAACATTAACCGTGGTATGCCAGTAATGTAACTGTCCATAATACAATCGCCTAACTCAACGTTTGCCTGGTTGGTAGTGCGTGGAATCCGGAGTATGCAGGACGACAAAGCTGAAACAGCACGGAAACCTGATTTAGTGCAATTCCATCTAGACAATGTTAGTTAATTTTGTTCCTATGTGCTCGTTATAAATTAAAGAAGCAAAATGTAGAAAATAAACCTTAGTTGTAGCTGGAAATCCGTTGAAAGAAAACAGAAAGTTATAATTTTGTTCTGATAAGTATTTTGAAAGTAAAATTTTTCGGTTACTATATTATATGAACTTGAAAAAACATAGTTATATCGTAGTCAATATAAGTATGTTTATATAGCGTACCAATGTATATTCAAATTTTCGAAAAAATATATGTACGTTATCCGACGCTCTTACGGTGAAGGAAAACATCGTGAGGAAACCTTCATGCACGCCTGCGAAGAGATTCGAAGGTTGTGTGTGAAGTCGTCCAATCCGCACTGGGCCTGCGTGGACGACTAAGGCCTAAACACCCTATACGGGTAGGCTCGTGCCCCTCGGTGAGGACGTTTAATGAGCTGATGATGATGATGATATAGCGTAAAATTGTAAGTATATGAAGTACATTGTTTGTACAGTGGTAATAGTCTTATTTTTACAATTTCAAGGTTCAAATTAATTTAATATTATCAATTAAAAATAACGAGTGGAACTGAAAAAAATATGTTTATCATTCAAATTTGAAATGAAGGTTAGTTACCATGCTCTCGCAGAACGTATGTATGAAGCACTAGTTCCGTGCGCGACGTATTCCTGAAGTGCACCAAGCGCTCCGGCTGACGACGACACCCTGCAAAGGTAATCATCATCCCATCTGGTGCAATGGTTGAGACGTCGACTACTACACCAAGAGTTCCGGGTTCGATCCCCGGGTAGTACAAACATTTGTGTGCATGATCATGCCTTGTATTGGTATGGGTGTTTTCTATGTTATGTAAGTATTTACAAAAAAAGTATGCGAATATGATTATCCGTTATATATACCCATATTATAGGGTAATGCTGAGTTTGTGGCTGAATGGCGAGGTGTGAATGTCAGTGGATATTTATTTCTTTATTTATGACGTATGTACTAGGTGGTAGACTCGATACTGAGTCGTGTAAGTAGGTACCACCGCAGTGCCAGATATCATCCCGTGAAACAGGAGTATTATGCACTTTTGTGTTTCGGGATGAGGGCACTGTAGCTAGTGAAATTACGGGGTATAAGAGACCTAACATCTGTTGTCTCGGGTGACGGGCGCAGTTCGGCATTGATGGAGGATAATTACTGTCCGTCAGTTGTTAGTCTCCTTTAATGCCGCCCTGTCATGGTCTGGCGTATCACTTACCATCAGGTGAGCGTCCAGATCGTCCTGTACACTTAAAACATAAAAAAATGTCCATTGGCTAAACGCGCAAAGCTTAAAGACGAAAGTCTATTATGTCCTATCTGTGCTAACATACGCAGCTGAGTCATGAACACTGACTGCGGGATTGGTTCACAAGTTCAAAGTCACTCAACGCGCAATGGAGCGAACTAGGCTCTAGGTCTCTCTCAGGGATAAGATTAGAAATGATGATATTCGTGAGAGAAATAAAGTGACTGTCATTGCTCGCCGGATCTACAAGAGAAAAATAGTTGAAATTAAGGTGCTAACGCAATCATCCATATTTAATGAGTTGCAAATGCTACAAACAAACATACGAAAAACCTTATATTTGTTTCATGAATGTAAGTTTATCTGCTCGTACATTAATTAATTATATTAAATCACAATCTCTCCTCGAAGACCATTCCGTAAATCAGTCCACTCAATCTGAAAGGTTCCATCAATTAATCGAAGTGGACGTTTATTGGCACTTTGAATCGACTCTTTTTTGCCAACATCAAATTAAGCGCGAATCGATAAAACTCTGGTTAATTTATTTATCAATTCATAAATGTTCATCATTGTCGCCGCTTGTTTTGTTTTCTTGAACGAAGATCTTTCCTATTAATTTGACGACTCATCTGTTGTAATGGTTCAGGGGTCGATTATTACACCAAGGGTTCGATCCCCAGGCAGTTCAGATATTGATGAACATGTCTGTTTGGTCAGTTTTAAGAAAGTGTAATAAAAATAGTATATACGTATGTTTAACCCGTTTTTTAGAATCCATATTACAGGCTATTGCTTCGTTTGGGGCTAGACGAGTGGATGTCAGTGGAAATTTAAATATTTATTTATCCGCAGACCGATTAATGTCGACAACGGTTGATGTAGAGTCGACATCAATATACTACCCGCCACCTTAACCAAGTCATCCGTCTATTTAGTTGGGGGTCAGCCTACGCTTCTTCACCCATTACGTGAACGCGACCTTAAACCCATCAGCCATCGGTTCTACCCAGTGCGTGCCCGACCCTGCACTCAACTTGCTGATCCATTCTACGTTCTTTTATCACGTGAAAAACACAAAACCTGGCAGCTAGCAAGGGATCGTGGAGCGGTATGAAAGGCCATCATGCGAGAGTGCCATGTAAGGTTCGTTACACCATGAACGTATTACGGCGCGCTCTGATTGGTCGGCTCACTCGCTGGCTAACTTATGTGAGCGGGCTCAATCACGGGTCAAAATTATCGACCTAAGTTTAGGACAACGGTTTAATCCAGGCATAAAACTTCCAAATTACGCATTTTCATAACACTTGCATTAACTAAGTGGCAGACTTGATACTAAACTGAAGCATTTTTCATAAACCATGCATTTTTTAGGTGGCAAACCAGTGTTAGAATGTATTATTTATAAGTGTTATTTGTATAGCTACTTGCCTTTAAACCTATGATTAATATATTTCTAATACATATAAACATTGTAATAATGTAAGAGCAATGAATTATGATTTGTTAAGCATATCTCAAATGACTACTGCCGCCACCACGCCACCGCATACGTATCGTAAACGCAAACGTAAGGTAAACGCAAAAGGGTATAAGAAGGTGGCGTGGCGGCGGAAGGGAGCATTCTGTCTTGAGCAGTAACACTGTAAGGTTGTCAGATATTATTGTGAACTGGTACAAATATATCCTGATTACGCACAAACAGTGTATCAATTCATAACCACAACCTGAATCTCGCTACATCGCCGAACGGAGGCTTATACCAGAGACAGAGAAAATTTGGGGGTATTAGAGACCTAACATCTGTCGTCTCAGGTGGCTGGCAGAGCACTATTGTCGATGTTGATAAATTCCAAACCGACGGACTTTCATACTACTCGTAACATCGAAGCCCTGTTATTCATCAAGTACAAAGTAATTTTACAAATATTTTTTCATAAATAATAAATATGAATTTCCTGACGTGTCAGTTAGCTCGATAATAAATTTCAAATCAATGAATCAAAATGGAATCACATTTTACTTATAAAAAGATTGTCATAATTGTCTTGGGTATTAAAGAAATTACGTCACCATGGGAGCACTACTAGCTACGGCATAGCTTTCTATGGGTTCCTTATGACTCAGATCCATTTTGTGTGCGACGATTTATTGGTCGTCCGACCGTTTTATTCAACGACAATGAAGTATAAGTGCGATTTCCCTTTCTTTCAGAGCCTTCATTATTGATATTATGGTACGTTAGGAAAAAGAATTACATGTTACATGTGTACAGGACGGTCAGGACGATTACCTGATGGTAACGCCTTACCATGGCAGAGCGGCACTAAAGTAGACCAACATCAGACAGTTATTATCCTTCATCAACTGCGCCCGACACCCAAAATAACAGATGTTAGGTCTCTTATACCCGGTAATTTTACTGGCTACAGTTCCCTCATCCCAAAACACACAGGACAGGAAATACTTCTATTTTACGGGACGATATCTAGCACTGCAGTGGTACCTACCTTAACGATTCAGTACCGAGTCTACTACCTAGTGAGTCTATCACCAAGTAACTTTACATTTTATTTATTTTAGTAATCTTTTTTGAGATGTCCCAGTCTCCGGAAGAAAATAATAAGTTTTTTCGGATTCGACGACTGGGACTATGGTCCTATTTATTTACGGTCCGAGTAGACGGAAGCTTCGGGGATGGTTTTAGGTAAATAAATAAAAAATAATAACATAGCTATGCAGAAATGAAATTTAATGAGCATTTATTCATTTCTCTAAAGTTACTGAACACAAATACGAAAATGCGACTGCCAAAAGTTATGTCCAAAGAAAAGTTTGACACATTGCAAACCTCCATGACCGTATTGTTGTTTACAACAGTATCCTCCATATAAATTCGTATTGGGTTCAACGTCGCACCCGGATATCCCGTTGCCGTAGGTAAGCCAAGTCCGATTTGTTTTCAATCGGAACACGAGGCCAAAAATGGGAGGTTGCAGACTGGGACAGGTAACAATAAAAAATGTGATATGACGCTGATGAAGTGCCATTTTTAATTTGACAGTGATGTAATTAGTAGACGCTACAGAGCGTAAATTTATTATTATTTAGCGTTCCCATCGGACGCATCTCAGACCCCTGGAAATCGGGACGTCCCGCGCAAATAGGGACATCTGGCAACACTAGCCGTAAGTGAGAGCAACTTCTGCAGCGGGGACCGTTACTACGCTAATGCTTAGGGTCGAAAAGACTCGGGTTTCTTTGCAATTCGTATACTGGACGTAGCGTTGAATAATTATCCATTTCATACCAATTGTAGAAAAAGCAAATTTTGTTTTGGTTTACAAAGTTGTTTGTGTAACTGCACCTCAGATGAACAATGAAAGTTCACACAACCCCTAGTCTCCCGGTTCCCACATTGCATGGCGACCCTGCCAGTGCTGCCTTTTGGCAGTGCTGCGCGTAAGAGTACAGGAGTTCAAATAATATACTAAAGGCGAAATAAAATCATGGCTGAACGGAATCAAAGAAAAAAAAATACTGTGAGCTGCCGGGAGACTGAATGAAACTAGTATATTGAGTGCACTTTGGTATAATAATGTCTATCAAATAACTTACAACTATGCTTATATACTAACTTATGTCTATGTGTGAGGGAGGTTGCTTACACACACAACACACACTTAAAAAGTATCCGCGGCAAATGTTCCCCTATTGCGTTAGTTAAGCAAAATTTTCATTCGTAATCACGTCGCTCGCTACATGTCATAGTGACATAGTAGTGTGCTCGTGCTTTCGATATTGTACCCTTTTGATGACGCTTTAAGGTTTAAAATGTAATAAATAATTATATGTCAAAAAATATCACTAATATCTCTACGTATGTGTCAAGCGGCTCGGACATTTTTTGGTTGCTATTTTCTAAGAACTGCAACTGTTTTTTTAATATTAATTATCACGTTCAGTAAAATGTTATAATTGCACCTATTTTCTCACTCTTATTGTTAAGTTTCAAATAGGGAAATAATTTTGTTGGTTACGTAAATGATATACCAGAATTCCGGCAATAATTTGAAGGGAATTTTGCAATACCCTAAATTTTAGTGGGGACTCGTTTTTACAATTTTTCCTGTTAAAAGGGTTATAGGAAATTTGATGGCTTTACCATAGTGTAGGTGCCTCATCATCTCCTAGGTCCCTGGGTTTCATCGGGAACTCCAGCGGCGGCCCCACTGCCTCCAGCCACACGTCCACCACGACCGGCTGCAACTTCTCAATCTGCCCACAAGGAAATATGATAGATAGATAAAATTCTTTATTGCACACACACATTTACAGATTTTTTCAGTAATAAACAAAAACATAATGCAATTTAGGCGGTCTTATCGCTAGAAGCGATTTCTTCCAGACAACCTCACAGGCACAGAAAAAAAATACGAGAAAGGGCAAGATTGTGCAAAGTTACAATATCTAAATTCTACGTATAAATATATACATATAAACTTTTAATATATATAATATAATTACTTATAATATATACATAATATAATAGAATATATACATACATATATATTATAATAGCTCCATATATACTTACTTCACTTATTATTAAATAAAAACACTGACATTAAAATATTAGCTAGAAATATTTTAATTACACATAATTAAATTATTTATATGAAAGCAAATAAATTAAATTTTAAATAAGTAAATAATAAGAATAGGATTCGTAAAAAGCAAATGGAGAGATACATTAGTAGAATAGAATTTAAAGTTTAAGCATCATCACAACGGCCCATAAAACTCATTGCTGCGCCTCAACTGATCGTCTTCGTCATGAAGGGAGTTGTCTTGATGTAGGCAACTTGAAACTCTAGTACCAGGTGAACCAGGGTTGTGTTCAGTTGTATATGTTGAAAAGTCAACAGACACCCATTTCCAGGTTCAACATTAAAAAATAATCTTCTTAAAAATCTATTTAAGGTGATTAAAGAAGACTTATTTTTTCTCTTTAATTGATAAATAGGGTTTTTTCGTGTCGAAGAAGGCACCTTATTGCTTAGGCCTAGTAACTTATGGGGGAAGCTTATGTCCAGCAGTCCACTGCTGGACATAGGCTTCCCCCATTTTGCGCCTTATTGCTTACACAAATTATAATTTAAATATATAACACTTTTGAATGTCAAATGTAAGCTGCCATGGGTTAGGAACAGTAGTTTTCTACTGAGATGAAACCGGCAAGGACCTCATTAGTATCTCTTTAAAAAACAATCATCATCATCATCAGCTCATAAACATCCCCACCCAGGGCCATGAGCCTACCTATAAAGAGGCTTTAGCCGTCCACGCGGGCCCAGTGCAGGGCCGACTTCACATACAACCATTCAATATCTTCGCTGGCGTGCCCAGGTTTCCTCAGAATGTCTACCATTACCGTAAGAGCATCATTTAAACATACATACAATTCGAAAATTCGAAAGCATATTAGTAGATGTGGGCTTTGAACCTGCACCCTTCAGATCGAAAGGCAACAGTCCACACCAATGACACACCGACACTCTCAAAGCAACAATACAAAAAATATTATATTACAGGCAAACGAGCGACTTGCCTGATGGTAAGCGATACCACAACCCCTGGGAACTCGTAATGCCGACGGAGAGAAAAGGTTACATAAAGAGGGGGGAGAGATTAAGGCGCGCAGTGCCATTTGTACCATTGGACAGTACCATTGATGGTACAAATGGCACTAATTTTGTCCCATTTGTACAATCAATTGTACAAATAGGGCATATGTATCCCAATTGTACAATCAGTGGTACAAATAAATAATAATAAATAAATAAATATCCACTGAAATTCACACAGCGCCATCTAGCCCCAAGTTAAGCGTTAAGCCTGTTAGCGTTGTTTAGTACTCATTATACAAAATATCAGTAGATATTTATTTATATCTATGGTACATATGCCAAAATAACATTTTTAAACATTTTGTCTTTCTGTCTGTTCCAGGATGGATTTAGACGAGACTTTTTAGCAGGTAGTTGATGGAATAAGGAAAGTTATAGGCTCCTTTTATTTAAGACAATACTTTTTATTTTGAAGAAATAAAACCATTTTTTACCGTGCCCGCCGCACGGTAAAAAATGCCATTCGTAACGAAGCAATTTTAGGTTATTTTTTACTGCTGGAGAGTATCTTACAATGCGGGGAACAGTTATAAAAAAATATCATCATCAGCTCATTAAACGTCCCCACCGAGGGGCACGAGCCTACCCGTATAGGGTGATTAGGCCTTAGTCGTCCACGCGGGCCCAGTGCGGATTGGACGACTTCACACACAACCTTCGAATCTCTTCGCAGGCGTGCATGAAGGTTTCCTCACGATGTTTTCCTTCACCGTAAAAAAATATTAATAATTATAATAATCATTTTTATTTCTCTCACAAAATAATAGTACATAACCCAGTTTCAAGATGCCGACTTCGTCATCATCATCATCATTACAGCCCAATTATGTCCACTGCTGAATGAAGGCCTCCCCTAATGATTTCCACGCGGACCGATCCCTTGCAGTTGACATCCATCTGCTACCCGCCACCTTAACCAGATCATCCGTTCATCTGGTTAGGGGTCGGCCTACGCTTCGCTTTCCGTTACGTGGACGCCACTCGAGAACCTTTCCGCCCCATCGGCCATCGGTTCTACGCACAGATACAGACTTAATTACATAATATTATTATTGCGTGAGACTGATGCCTATGCTAGCTATACTAGAGTATATCCGTCTCACGGGTCTTCAGGCTCCACCACCTCACATTACATAGGTTTTATAAAGTTAAGTTAGTCCATGTACTAGATAAAGCTACATAACATATTAAATTAAATATAATGATTCCTTAATAACTAAGTACAGCTGCTTATCTTAGATATCTACCATAATTTTACTTTTTTTTAATGAATGTGCAAGAGTCATAGTTATTGCGAGTATGTGTAGGTTTGTGTGTGTGTGCGTGTGCATGTGCGTGTGCATGTGCATGAGTGTGTGCGTGTGCGTGTGTGTGCTTACCTGTTGCAAAGCAGTACCCATAAAACAAGCTCCTTGCGTAAATTAAGCTAAATGGCGCAGTGTTGATGTCGATAAGGTTTATTTATTCATATGTTTGCCCCAACACAGTTTCAGTTTATGGTATCCTTTGATAGCACACGAATGCCGATCGAGCAAATAAACCTAGTGGGAGTAAGTGTGTGATGGATGTGTTAATAATTCCGTACGCTGCTTCAGCAAATATTAATTACTTAGGTCTGTGACGTCGAAAATTTACATACACTACAGATACATGCTTCGAGTGTGTAAGCAACTAACGCCTCTAATAAGTTTTCCCCAATAGTTAATGATTTCCTTATAGGCTTATTATACGTCCTCGCCGAGGGGCACGAGCCAACCCACAAAGGGTGTTAAGGCCTTAGTCATCCATGCGGGCCGCACTGGGCGACTTCACGGAAACCTTCGAATTTCTTCGTAGGCCTGCGCAGGTTTTATCACGTTTTCATTCACCGTAAGGGCGACTAACATAATCTTGGAAAATTGAAAACTCATCGGTAAATTGCGAAATTTGAATCTGCACCCTCCAAATCGGAAGGTAACAGTTCACACCAACGAGCCACCGACGCTCATTGATGTGAACTTATTGATGGCTTTTTAAAATATAGATAAGGAATCATAGGTTTCGTGTTTTGATAAGTTAGTCAACGAACAGCTCACCATAAATCGTTTGTTCCTACCCATTTCGCAACCATTAATTCCAAAAGTCACCATAGTGTCGTTGGTAAGTAGGGAGTAACGACATAGCCCGCCGGATCAGCAAGTTGAAGTGGCAGTGGGCTGGTCACGTATGTCGTAGAACCTCGGGCCGCTGGAGCAGACGAGTTCTGGAGTGGGGACCGCGTCTCGGCAAGCGCAGCGTAGGTCGCCTTCCGGCCCGATGGACCGACGACTTGCGAAAGGTCGCTGGTGGAGGCTGGATGAGAAAAGCGGAGGACCGGGATATCTGGCGCAAAATGGGGGAGGCCTATGTCCAGCAGTGGACTGCAATAGGTTGAATAGTAGGGAGTAATTTTTAAGAGAGAATTCAAATTTTAAGAACCAGTTATTTTACTGCTATCTCACCATTCTTCCCTTTTCAGATATAACAAAAATAATAACTATGACGATGAAGATAAAGACTATTAGTTTCAGAAGAGCGAACTCCGATTGTTCAATTCATTCATTTATGCTAATTCAGATCCGCTTCTGAGTAATCCATGAAAGTTTGCCGTCTTGCTTGCCTTCAAGAACATTGATTACACCGACTCAAAGTATTAAACTAACAAGATAGTTGTAGGATAGATATGTACCGCGGTATAAGATTATTTCACAAAACTTTTTTCTCTACAAAGCGGAAGTGAGAGCGTGTATGGAATACTGTTCTCATCTTTGTGACGGATCATCCAAGTATCAGTTAAAAGCTCTAGATTCGATCGAGAGGCGAGCTAAAAAGATGATGGGAAACGACTCTCTGGTTGACAGTCGGCTGCAAAGCCTTGAACACCGGAGTAGAGGTTTTCTACCGTATACACTTCGGGGAGTGTGCACAGGAACTGCATGACCTCGTTCCACCAAGCCCACTTTCACTTCGGACTACCCGACAGTCGGCAAAACGCCATCCTACACGGTGGACATTCCAAAGTGTCGTACGAAGCGTTTTGACTCCTGACTTTTTATTCGTACTGCGAAGCTGTGGAACTCGCTGCCGGAGTATGTTTCCCGAAACTTACAATTAGAGGAAAAATCTTTAAAATATTAGTATATGCACTTTTTTCGGTGTCTGGAGTATCTTAAGCAAAACTAGTAAACCAATTATACGTATACGCGAAAATTACCATCGTCACCAACACCAGAACCATCATCAAGTCGAGATTTCTGTAATCTACGCCAGACACCAGTTACCGTCAGAACCGGGATCGGTCCTCCGCTTTCGCATCCAGCCTCCACCAGCGAACTTTCACAAATCGTCAGTCCACCGGGCCGAAGCGCGTCATACGCTACGTTTTCACAGAAGAGAAGCTTGAGAAAACTTAAATGACAATACCATAAACACACACAGTTGCCAAAACCTGTCGTTTAGATTTATCCCAAAATTAAACAGCGGTCTTCTGAATCCACACCATAAAATATGAAGGCGCCAAATTAAATTCAAAATGGAAATAAAATAAACTACGGGCGTCATGTTGGCGTGACAAAACAACAGGCTTTTGGAGGCGTGAAATCAAAATTGTATATTATCTGGTCCCATAACACAGTATGATTTTATGATCACAGTAATGCTTTTAGATTGTATGCATATAGATTCTGGGAATGGTTCTGAGGCTAAGGGTTTGCATATTGATGAGATACAATCAATCGACTCAGTAAGAAAAAGAAGTAGAAAAGATCGATGCAAATAATTTTTTCGGTGCGTGAATACCCAGAAAGTCAATGGACAAAAAAGCAAGCTATGGTCGGGGTCTTTGAGAGGGATTTAATCAGTAATTTCGAAGACTTAAAATGCCGGTCACCAGATCAAGCAAATAGGGCTTTACTGAAAAATAGCAGCATTTGTGCCTTAATTTTTATTAATTTAATGATTCTTACTGTTTAATATATTTCACTGTAGGTGCCAAATAAATATTTTTTTCTTTCTTCAAATTTTCTGACATTCACAAAGCGCCACCTAGCCCCAAGTTAAGCGTAAAACCTGTATTATGGGTACTAAACAACGGATAAACATACTTATATACAATTATTTTGTAAATACATGCATATTATACATAGAAAACACCCAGACCATTACCAGCAGACATGTTCATGCACACAAATGTTTGTACTACCCGGGGATCGAAGCCGGAACCCTTGGTGTTGCAGTCGACCTCACAACCTCAACACCAAATGGGTCGTCAAAAATATTGATGGTCATGTATATTGCAGGACCGATAGTAGTCATTGGAAGAGGTGAGCTCTGGAGCAGTTAATGAGCTGATGATGAAATTATAATCAATATTAAAACGTCATCGGTCGTCACGATCTGAACTAAAACATCAGTGTAAATAATTTTGTACTGTAAATAATTTAAATCAATATGTCTATTGAACTGTAAAGTTTCAATCACAGATTTCCCAATACAAGAGATGGGGCAAGCCGCGTTAAAAAGTGCGACAAATGTTAGCTCAACGAGCATACACTGGCTGCTAGTTTACGGTCTGTAAGACGAGTCAAGGCGCACGAATATTAGAAGAAATTACCGTTTTTTTCCAAAATGCCATCCTGTGCAATTGTAACATGCCATCATCGCAATGAATCAGTAAATTTACCAAGTAATAATAACTTTTCACAGATAATAACCGAAAAGAAATTGCGACACTGGGACTGCCTATAAACTTGGCGGCTCGTCCAGTCTAATTGTATATTCGGATGTCTGTGGTTTCAATACTAGGCAGAACTTGTAATCTATCAATAATCCTAGGAGAACTAGTTAAGTCGATTAATCCCAGTATTATTTGGTAGCTTACCGGGCGGGGGGAAGTTTCTAGTTTAAATAATATAATTTAATCACTGCCCTAAATCTATATCGGTTGATTTATTAGAACATTTCAATTCTGGAACAGTATCAACTGTTCATAATATCGGGGTCAATTGAAATATAACTGTATTAAATCCAGGAGATATTATTCTTCTCGAGATACACTTACAAAGTAGTAAAATGTTTGTGTGTCCCCTTCTGACTTCTCAACTAAGGGATTGAAAACAGGGATTCAAAGGTTGTACGTGAAGTTGGCCAAATCCGTATGGGGCCCGCGTGATCTACTAAGGCCTATAGTTACACGGTTCAGGGAGGGCTCGTGCTCCTCAGTGGAGACGTTTAATAAGCTGGCGATGAAACGGTGATCCACTATTTTCTAATAATAAATCTGTAGTTGGTGCCTCAGTATAATAATTATTTTATATGTTACTAACTGCTACAGAACGCTTCTTAGGCAAGTTCGACTCGTCCTTTGCCGAATTTTTTAATTCATTAACATAATAAATGTTTATTGGAAATAACAAAAATTAAAAAAAAACTAATACATTAACAGAACAAGTAAGTGTCCAGTGTCCCCTTTTATGCTACTGATTGCCTGTATCAGGGAACACTGCTCTTCAATGTCGGTAAAATTATATCGATTTTTTGATTTTATTGAGAGCGTCGGTGGCTCTGTGGTGTGGACTGTCGCCTTCCTACCGGGAGGGCTGAGGTTCAAATCCCAACACGTACCAATGTATTTTCGAATTTTCGAAGGAAAACATCGTGAGGAAACCTTCATGCACGCCTGCGAAAGATTCGAAGGTTGTGTGTGAAGTCGTCCAATCCGCACTGGGCCCGCGTGGACGACTAAGGCCTAATCACCCTATACGGGTAGGCTCGTGCCCCTCGGTGGGAATGTTTAATGAGCTGATGATGATGATATGTACGTTATCCGACGCTCTTACGGTGAAGGAAAACATCGTGAGGAAACCTTCATGCACGCCTGCGAAGAGATTCGAAGGTTGTGTGTGAAGTCGTCCAATCCGCACTGGGCCCGCGTAGACGACTAAGGCCTAATCACCCTATACGGGTAGGCTCGTGCCCCTCGGTGGGGACGTTTAATGAGCTGATGATGATGATGAAAATTATATAGCTTACTATCATATAATTCAAAAGTAAAATGGAACACAACAAAAATAATATCACTAAAAATGTGACTTAAAACTATTTAAACATAACACAATAAACTCACATGTATAAGTATCTGGTCTCTATACAGTCCCCAAGAGTCTGCGTACACGGCGACGGTGAGTGCGAGGCGAGCGCGCGCACCGAGCACGCCGCAAGATGGCGACACCTGCACGCACGCGCCTGGACACTGCGCGCTTGCTGACCACGCATCTGATAGAACAAACACGCAGCTGAAGTTATTGGAAGGACCTGTGTTTCTCTTCAACCTTTCGCAGTCCACTGCTGGACATAGCTCTCCCCCATTTTGCTCCAGATTTATCGGTCCTAGTGCATTTAGCAATAGAAAACTAGCAGAGCATCTCATGAACGAAACACCAGCAGAGGTATTTGAGGTGGCAATTACCTAGTGTTGAAGTTATTGAGGCAGCCGATGTGATTCGAACCCGTGCACTAACGCTATGTTTTCAATAATATATAAATGGATGCATACTACCAGCTCATTGTAGTAGGGGAGCTCAGAGTGCTAAATGCGTATTTACTCGAGCGTTTTGAAGACCTATCAGATTACGAAGATTACCTCCTAAAGAGAAAAAAAGTTTATATGAAGTATATTTTTTTAGTGGTGGGGGGAGCGTGTATTAATTTTTAAAAATGTAAAAAAAAATAGGTAAAAAAAACTATTCGAGCGCGTCAGTTTTTGATACTGTAAACGCGCAACGAACTCCTGTTTACAGATAAATCTTAATCTGACGGATTGCTTGGTGGAATTAGCTGTATTAAGTGATAGAAATTTGGAAAAAAAAATTTTTCTCGAGCGTGTCAGAAATTCACAACAGGTGTTAAATAAACCATGAAAAGTATCCTGTTACAAAGACTGACGATTTGGACGTGACCAAAAGTTTAAAATCGATTTTTGAAAATGCAAAAAAAAATCGTGACATTGAAATACTCGAGCGCGTCAGAATTTTATACAGATGGTTCAGCTCGATATTGTAGTGGTGTTAACTCTTAATCTGACAATTTTGTCAAGGGATTTTTTAAATCTGACAGTTTAAAAAAAATTTTTTTTTCTTTTTATTTTTTATTATTATTTTTTTTATTTAATCAAAATGAAAACATCACACGTAGGAAATAAGTATTAGGATAAAAAATAATTAGGATAAATCATCTTCATCATGATTATCACGGGATATTTCTGGTCTGAAAATATTATACCCATAAGAAACTCGTTAACAATACTATAAAACTAAAATTAATGTATCAAATAAATTTGGTCATTGTTGAATTTCACGGTAACTCGTTTTTCGAACTTTAAATTAATATAAAAAATTGTTTTTGACCAGACCTTTATATTTTTAAAACTTTTTATTTGTTCTTTTACATTTTATCATGCTAAAAAAGCTAACTGACCGTAAAACTAAACAACTACCAAAAATATATTATAAGTTTCTTATAAATAAAAGATTAAAAAAATATTTTAATGATAAAAATTATTTTTAAAAAAGTAATGAGTAAGAATTTAATAAATTAGTATTTAAAATTTTAAAAATTTGTATATGTACATTTTCTTACATTATTATTTTATCAGTTTTTACTAATTTAATTCTTCATTACAATAATATTTTCATAATCTTTTGAAAAAATAAAATTTATGTGAGTTAGAGTACAAACAAAGATATTTAGTAATATTATCAGTGATATCTGCACTTACTCGTCGGTTGGTGTATCAGCAACCTGAGTGGTTGTAGAAATGCTGGGAATGGACAATTCTGTTGATTTATCAACATCTTGAGTGGCTGTAGAAGTGGTAGGAATAGATAGCTCTGCTGAAGTATCAGTAGTTTGAGTTGCCGTGTGAGCAGGAATAGAAAATTCAGAATTTTCTCCAGAAACTTTCGGTGTAATATTGCATTCTGTTGCACTTTTTTCTTTATAAAGTCAGCGGGTACTTTTATTGCAGTAAACAGTTTATAACACGGTGCATGATAAACCTCAGTTAATGATTTTTGTTCAAATAATTTTACCTCATTATAATTACTGCGTGATTTTCTTTTTGTAGGTTTGGTTCGACGATACTCCAAAACCACTAAACATTTTTTTAAGGTTTCTTGTGTAAAAAAAATAGTTTTTTCAGTTGTTTCTTGTGCACAAAATACACATTTCTTGTCATTTACATTGCTATCACTCATTGTCATAAACACAGATTAAATTCACTACATTTATTTCATAAATAAAATACTTGTGAAAATACAATAATAAACAAACTAAAGCGTTGCACACAGATAAACACGACCGAATATATAATTCTCAGTAGTTGTACCTACTACATTCTATTGATGATTTTAGGTGCTTCGGCTTATGAAAATCGTCAGATTATGGTATTCTTATCATTTTTTAATCATTTCCTTTAAAATGAAAAAAACCACATTCGCGCTCGAGTATTTCAAGGTAACGATTTTTTTTTGCAACTTAGTGACTCGCTCAATTTTTTATGTCACGCTCAAATCGTCAGATTATTAAAGGGGTTTCTTTTTTGCATGTAATAAACTTATATTGTTTAAATCTGACGCGCTCGAGTATTTTTCAGGATCGATTTTTTTTTACTAATCTGATCGAGTGCCCTAGACGCACGTCACAATATTAAAGGGCCGTACTTGGTAGAAGTACTAAATAGACTACAAAGATTCTCCCCTGATATTAATCTGCCGCGCTCGAATCACTTCCAAAATCCCGCTTGAGCTCCCCTACTATTGGTATAATGATTAGGGAAAGCGGCACATTAGTTCGTCATAATTAGTGTACGAAATGAATTATGCTTTGTTCTTATATATACGGTCAAAGACTAACGTATATAACTGGCCCCACAATCAATAGATTTTATATTGTCTTTCTGGAAAATATCTTTGAGCATTAAAAAGATTGACAAGACGTCTGCTTTTAACTACCAAAAATACCAAAAAAATGATACTCGTACATTCGATTCGTTTCATCACAGACAAGTTTCATTTTACCTTCTGTATCTCAAAGTAAGTAATAGCGACACACATCAACTTTGAGCCACTCTGCATCAATCACTATGCGTTGACATTCGTTAATAGGTTTTCGTGGAAAGCCTCACTCGTGTCGAGTTGTGTCTCCGGTTAACTGATGGCAAACTATTTATGGTGTTTCTCCAATATGTAATAACAGTAAAGGTCAGAACAGACTGATGCGAAGATAAATGTGTATAAGTGTAATGTACTTACGTTCGAGCGTCAGTGGCACATTTCAAAGTCAAAATCCATTTAATCAGATTACGCTTACAAAAAGCACTTATGAACGTCAAAAAGAATACAATAAGAAACATTTAAATACCAAAGTATAGTACAAAATGAATTTTTATACTTGGAAAAAAGCGCTTCGGTGTTTTGGCCTGTTAAGAAAGAAGCACCCAAGAAAACTCAACAGTACAGCCTTTTTAAACAATGATTTTAATGTACATTGGTGTGGACTGTTGCCTTCCAACCTAGAGGGTGCAGGTTGAAATTCCGCCATGTACCAATGTATTTTTTTGGATTTATCGTGATTATGTATACGTTTATCCGACGCTCTAACGTTGAAAAGAAACTTTGTGAGGAAACCTGCGCACGCCTGCGAAGAGATTCAAAGGTTTTGTGTGAAGTCGAGGGCACTCCGCACTGGGCTCGCGTTGACGACTTAGGCCAAATCGGTGGGGACGTTTATGAGCTCATTTTCGTTCGTTAATGATATAATGAAATGTGTACGAAAAATCCTATCAAATTCATTTTTCTTTAATATACTCATCTTTTTTACATCAAACTGTGTTCCCTTTGTGAATATATAATTGGTTGTTTATATTTAATAATAAGGATCGTTTAATATCTGAACATTTTGTTTGTAAGCAACTTAATAAATGACAAATTGGCTTCAAAGCTGCCGTCTTGAAAATTATAGTTTATTATTTCATCAAAGAAATCCCTCATCGTATGCCGAGTTTAAGCGTAATTGATAGATTCGATCCGTTCTTTATTCTTCTTTTGTTGTCTGGATTTTATTTACTGTCTTCAAAATTGATGTTTGGTTGTACACATATAAATATTCAGCGAGTATTCACGTCTCGAGAGTGAGATGAAAGGGACCATTTCCAGTCACCGCAGGGTGAATTACTTTGAGGGAATTGTGGCCTGGTTGAAAATGGTTGACCAGGCTGGAGCCGAGCCACATAATATGTTAGTAATATGTAATAAATATCCAATGTCGTTAGCACAGCGCCATCTTGCCCTAGACTAAGCATTAGCCTGTAATAAAGATACCAAACAATGGGTAAATGTACCTAAATTAATTTTTTAATTAAATATCCACAGACATTCACACAGAGCCATCTAGCCCCTAAATAAGCATTAACATGTAATATGGGTACTAAATAACGGATACCTACGGTGATCTTCCCTGGGCGGTATGGAAAACTATGAATGGACTGCGGGCAGGCCGGTGCCGTGAAAATCGGGTGAGATGGGGATATACCAGAAGCAGTCTGTGCGACTGTGGTATCTGTACTACAAAAATGTAGAACCTGCTGGTTTTAGTATGAATGCAAAAGAAACGAAATGAATGGCAAATTGAACTAAATGTTATTGATTTCATAATATATATCCACTGACATTCACACAGCGACATCTAGCCCCAAGTTAAGCGTGAAGCCTGTATTATGGGTACTAAACAACGGATAAACGTACTTTTATAATTTTTTTTTTGTAAATACATACATATTATACATAGAAAACACCCAGTCCATTACAAACAGACATGTTCATGCACACAAATGTTTTTACTGCCCGGGGATCGAACCTGGAACCCTTGGAGTTGCAGTCGACGTCAAAACCGCTACACCAAATAGGTCGTCACATTAATTGATTTCATGGGACATTAGTGATGGAAAATTGTGTTAATTCGAATATTCTCTAGGGCTAGTTATTTAACAATGGTATATATTATTATTTCTTTTAAACTTAGTATAGGTATATTATTATTTATTATTTAAAAACAAATGAAATATTCTACTGTTATGTAACTGCAAGTTGTGTTTGCCTGTAAGTTTTTATTTATTTAGTCATACAAAATACAAATACAATTAATATAAACAAACAGTAAGGTGGTTGTGCACTGTGCCGTGACTATTGCTTTTGTACGATTCTGTATTTGATGTAACAACTAAATTTACTTGGTGGTAGACTTGATACTGAGTCGTCTAAATAGGTACCACTGTAGTTTAATTTATAGATTTTACAAATAAAAACTACTATTGTTTACTACTATTATATTAAAATTAAATATAAAAAATAATTCTTAAAGATATTCGTCAAAACGAGAATGTTTAAATGAAAATTGTTATTCAAATATGTAGTTGACGTCATTAATATTTCTTTATAATTACAACTCAATAAATGCTAGCTATATTAAGAGCAGTACCGCCTGATACAAGTATGTATGTAGTAGTAATACAAGTATGTAGTAGATCCCTAGCAGTTGACATCATCTGCTACCCGCCACCTTAACCAGATCATCCGTCCATCTGGTTGGGGTGCTATAACCTTATAGGCGACATCAATTACTAATCGCAAAATTAATCATTGTACATAATTAAATATTTTCATCTATTTTTCATTTTATTTTTTCCATAATAGTCTTCTTCTTTTGATCGAGTCGATATTGATTCACAAGTTTAATATGGTAACGCGACCAATACTGGGCCACTTTAAACGCCTTTTCATTTGCCATCCAGCGGTCCCGGAAACCGCACTAAGATGGACAGTTCGGGCAAGACAACAGGCGTTCTATTGTCTGAGGGGCACTACAGTTCATAATAGTAAATATTTCAATCTATAAATATATATTTTGTCCATCTGTATGTAGCTATTCAATAAGCTCCATCATCGCTCTGAATTTCACCGGCGTATCAGATTTATTCAGGCGGGATGGGGGTTTTCGTTTGCTAAATGAAAAATAAATAAAGGTAACCTATGTTATTCTTGTAAACATGAATACTTTTGCAATATCAAAATGTTAGCTTTTTGAAAATTGAATTCCTATATTTCCGGAGCTTAAAGAAGAGGGATTTGTATTCTTCGTTTCGAGATGAGAACACTGTAACTCTGTAGTAAATAAAATTGCTGGGTATAAGAGCTGAACGTGCCCTCCGAAGCACAGAGTCATCTTTATTTGATAATATGGTACTTCAGCCTGCAATGATTTAACCAAACTGGTAATAATCGTACAGTGACTTTCACCGTACGGTGTCCCCGTGGGATTAAAACCCATTATCCCCGGAGTGATCTGAATCCAACGTTAAAATCCACAGACATCCGAATATACAATTAGACTGGACAAGCCGTCAAGTTATAGCAGTCCCAGTGTCGCAATTTCTTTTCGGTTCTTACCTGTGAAAAGTTATTCTATTACTCGTAAATTTACTGATTCATGCGATGATGGCATGTTACAATTACACAGGATGGCATATTGGAAAAAAAACGGTAATTCTTCTAATATTCGTGCATCTTGACTCGTCTCACAGAGCGTAAACTGGCAGCCAGTGTATGCTCGTTGAGCTTGCATTTGTCGCACTTTAAACGCGGCTTGCCCCATCTCTTGTATTGGAAAATCTGTGTTAAAATCACTAGACCACGGGGCAGTTGCATATATCTATTATTTTATAAAACAGCTTCAAAGTCGTAACCACCGGCGTAGGGTTGCCTCTTTGTCGTGCTTTTATAGGTTACACTTCGGGGAGTGTGCGCAAATATTGCATGATATTGTCCCGCCGAGTCCTTTCTTTCATCGGTCAACCAGGCAGACGGTAAAGCGACATCCATTTATAAGGTATTTTCTAGACCGGCGTGCTTCATCCTAGACATCGTCGATGTTTAACACCAGACAAGGTGTAGTCAAACGTCCAGCGTTTATGTAAAAAAAATAAATTGTCTATTTATAATTACCGGGTATGAGGGATCTAACGTCGTTTCGGGGACTGCAGGGCAGTATTGATGGAGTAATGACAACCTACATTTATTAATTTCCTTCAACAGTGCATCGATCATGGTAAGGCGTATCACCACCAGGTGAGCGAACTGACCGTCCCGTTCACTTAATGACATATAACCTCACTCTATTTGAATAAAAAGAAAATTCCTTGTGTTTCTCAATTTAAGGGCTTTACCGGTTCATTAAATACGTATAGTAACGGTTAATTAATCCCACAGTTGGGACACAAAGGTGAGGTAACGATGTGTAAGTTAACGCTTGTCCGGTGCAGGGCGGAGTTTCCGGGGCGGAAAAGTGGGCCTTTGCTAATTGTGATCAATTTCCTCCTATTTTTTTCCTTTTTCAAACGAAATAAGACTTTTTCTTGTACAAACAGTGATGGCATTTAATTAGAGAGAAATAAATCGAGCGAATAAATGTGTACTTTCCTTGAACTTCGCTGTTTTGGAGTTATTTTCAGTTTTTGATGGTTATTATATGTTTGTATGTTTCCATTAGTGTCGAATAGGTCTTAGCTGGTTTAAAATGGCTCGCGTTAGGGTCAGTTTCCCAGAAGTGATATTTTACTAGGTAGTAGACTCGGTACTGAGTCGTCTAGGTATATACCACCGCAGTGCCAGATATCGCGTGAAATAAGAGTGCTTTGCACTTTTGTGTTTCGGGATGAGGCACTGGCACTTAGCTTTAAGTTTATGTTTGTCTCTGATTTCTTGTTGCTTGTACTAGTGTTTATCTTAATGGTTGTCCTAATATTTATTTAATAAATAAAAATTGACGGGTATAAGAGACCTAATCTTCGAGACGTGAGGTCTCTTTTTTTTCTTTATTATATTTAAGGAGGGTTTTTTCTATGCTCGTGAGGTCTCTTATACCCTTCTTTTGTATTCTTAGATTTTCGAGACGAGCCGGTAAGTTTTTTTTTTTTTCGAACTGACTACTGCTGTTGGCCGCAGATGGCCTTTACAGCTTCACCGGGCAAGTGGCGAGCGCAGATGGCTCTCAGCCTTAATATTTACATAACGAGCCTAAGGGCGTCCCCGAACGGGACTCGAACCTCGGCTTAGGGCGTTGCGGGGGGGGGGGGGGCTTGGTAGCCTAACATATGTGAGCCGGTAAGTTACTAGAAAGTCACCCTTTTATACTTTTCTTAGTATTGGTGACAGAGTTTTGTCAAATTAGTAGTCAATCAATAATTATTTTTACAATGATTTCGTGACTAGAAATCATTGTAAATATATTATATCGTGGCAAGTTTCACATTTTGCGTCAAATGTGTGGTCTTACACATACAACCCTCTTTTCTGATGCAGTCTCCATCAGCGACCTTTCGCAATAAATTATCTAATTTACTCAAAACTTCGTGTACTTCTAAATGTAATCCCAAGTGACCTTTAATGTCATTTGTAAAATTATTACTTAAGGTACACTTTCTAAAGTATGAATACAAAATAATACGAAGCCTTATATGCTACTATTAGCTGATTGCTGTTCAATTTCGGCGAAAGTTCGACTAGGTTTAGTCATAAAATATTTGAAAATACTATATTATTCCATCATGTAAGATTAAATTGATTTCATCAGTATTAATACCTTTAAAATATTATATGTCACATTTCAATGACATAATGAATATACATGAATAAAGAATGAATAAACAGAAACACATTTTAATGCGTGCAAACAAACAGACTGGAACGACTTCGTACTTCCACCTTCAACCTGTTGCAGTCCACTGCTGGTCATAAGTATGCCTCATTTTGCGCCAGATATCCCGGCCCTCCGCTTTGCTCATCCAGCATCCACCACCAACGTTTTGCAAGTAGTCGGTCCATCGGGCCGTATGGCATCCTACGCAACGCTTACCATGTCTTGGTAATCGTAGCGTAGGATGGTCGTCTCCTCTCCAGTACTCTTTTGATCATCATCCTTGTACGTGACCGGCCCACTGCCACTTCAACTTGTGTATCCGGCGAGCTATGTCGCTGATCCGGCGAGCTACTCGTATATCAGTAACTTTGGTTCCATCACAAATAACACCATTTATTAATTTATCTATAAGAGGAACTCAGAGCAAAGCTTGCCCCAGTATGAGTTGAGTAACTTTAAATTTTACTTGTGAACCAATCCCGCAGTCAGTGTCCATGTCTCAGCTGCGTATGTTAGTATGGGTAGGACGCATTGCTCAGACTTTCATCTTTCAGCTTATTATGAAGCTTATAAAGAATTTAATTCACATTCAGTGAATTCAACATTTATATCTTGAAGACAACATTTATATCTTGAAGAAGAGCATCGGTGGCTCAGTGGTGTGGACTGTCGCCTTCCTACCGGGAGGGCTGAGGTTCAAATCCCGACACGTACCAATGTATTTTCGAATTTTCGAAAATATATGTACGTTATCCGACGCTCTTACAGAGAAGGAAAACATCGTGAGGAAACCATGCACGCCTGCGAAGAGATTCGAATGTTGTGTGTGAAGTCGTCCAATCCGCACTGGGCCCGCGTGGACGACTAAGGCCTAATCACCCTATACGGGTAGGCTCGTGCCCCTCGACAACGAAGACATACCAAACGGTTTTATTTGTCTTAACATAAACTCTCGCAGAAAAATTCAAATTAATATTTCAAGTAAGCAAGCGCCACATAATCCATTGAAAACAAAATAATAAAGGTCAATCAATTAAACCGCGTTTGTTTGCTCAAACAAAGAAGTATTTTTGTTAATTAAGGGGCATGTCGAGTCTAATGGGATTTGAGTGTAACGTGGAAAAGCTACTCTCAAGGGTCGTTTAAAAGCTGATGTGAAATGGGTAAAGTATGCGAACGGGCCGAGCGTGGGTAATCCGTGACTCGATGGAAAATGCTGAAAAGGCCCTTATTGTGGAGTCCATCGATATCTTTGTTTCAGTTAAGGATTTGATCAATTACGCATCAACTATTATGGTACAACATTTCGATTTGTTATGTCATTTTATTAAATTACTGGGTATTAGAGACCTAACAACCTAACATCTGTCGTCTCGGGCGCAGTGCGCATTGATGGAGGATAATAACTGTCTATCAGTTGTTGGTCTCCTTCAATGTCGCTCTATTATGGTCAGGCTTATCACTCACCATCAGGAGAGCGTCCTGACCGTCCTGTACACTTATAACATAAAAACAAATCTGGTGACCTACTTGGTATAATGGTTGAGATCTTGTCTATAACACCAAGATGATATGGAACTTTTCGCAGTTTCGAACGGTAGGACGCTAAAAATAGAACGCAAGAAATGTAGGTAACGTCTTTACATTGGTGTTATATATTTTTTTATTATTATTGATAGGCTTGCTCTTTAGCACAGCCTATCCTGGTGAAAGAGACGTGCACTAAGATATATCTTGTTTGCCTAAAAAAAGGCTATTTACTCGTATTTTAAATGCCACAGGGTTGTTTGTGTCCGGGAAACAAAACTCAGGCAGATCATTCCATTCCATCTGCAGTACGCATAATGAAAGTAGACACGGTACGCTACGTCCGAATACGGGAGACGTCATCTACAAAAATTAAAAAAATATTGTGATCAGAGTTATTTTCTGCTCTTATCAAAGAGGAACCATACTACCTCGAATTACATGCGAACGAAGACTCGCGGCATAAGCCAGTAATTATAAGAATCAATTATTGTTTACGCCATTTAAACAAATAATTAGGTTTGATTCAATGATTGCAACACTTCGCATTCATTGAATCAAGCTTAAGACAGTACTATCTGCGTCCATTTGTAACCTTCCTCGGGTACCAGACAGTCGGCTGTTCATCTTTAACGAGACAAATAGGTATGAACCTCCCTCAAACAAATTATCTACCCACAGATTTTGTGTCGGAAACCAATCCAATCCACATAATGCGTCACCATTACTCAGCGAGAATTAATGATGCCGAGACGATCATCAATGGATGTTGCTCCTTTGTGTCTATTGATTCAAAGTTGATTATGTTTTTATTATGTGTTATAAATAAATATCCACTGACATTCACACAGCGCCATCTAGCCCCAAGTTAAGCATTTGTTTGTTATATGGATATCAAACAACGGATAAACATACTTTTATACTTTTCGTTATTAATACATACATATATTATACATAGAAAACACCCAAAACAATACAAACAGACATGTTCATGCACACAAATGTTTGTACTGCCCGGGATCGAATCCGGTACCCTTGGTGTAATACCGATGTCTCAATCATTACACTAGATGGGTCGTTATAAGAAGCAAATGCAGAAGAAGTATAGTTTTACATAAAGCAAATTAACTATATTTGCTCAAAGACATAAGTGTCCGTCGAGTGATCACATTATTAGAAGAATAAATGATAGCTGTCTCGGAGATTTAGTGAATTGAGACACGTTGATTTTGAACAAAGAGAACGAATAATAAAAATCACTTTTTCCTGTTTGGTAGGGATATTCCAAACTAAATTATATAATTTTCTGAAAGGTGAGATAATGCCTTGGTGTGACGATGATGATGACAATGGTATGTTCAGGAAAACAGTATACAAGTTAGTAAATGGGTAGGACACAAGTATATGCCGACCACCAACTAGGCGAACCCATGATTTAGCTGAGGTGGGCGAGGACCTGATGGACGATGACAGTTATTGATTCGCGTGAAAATCAATAGGTTAAAGCAGGCTGCGATAATAATGATCAATGTATTAGTGTGCTTCAAGTAACTTCAAGTAGCTTGCAAGTATTTTAAATAATATATGTAACTTTTTTTTGTATTATAGTCACTACTTCATTTTGGACTTTGTAATATAGCGCCAGTAAACATTTCATAAAAATTATCTTGTCTTTCTCAGGTAAGATATCAATCTTATTTAACTTTAAAAGATATTTAAAAAAGAACACAGTAAAAATATGTATTCAGTTACATATCACAATGATAAAACTTTGCAATTCGAGTGAGTTCGAGTTTTGCCTTATCTTCTCGAAGTTTCCTATTTTTTCGGAAACGGTGGCAGATTCACGAAAAAATATGAATGCTAGGCAAATCGAGAGTATCTGCAAAAGTTGTTGTTGTTATTCATAAAAGTAATTGGAGGTCAATTTTAATAAAACACCTTTCGAGTTTCAGTTCATATCATTATTTAAAAAATATCTCCAAGTACCAGTTACATAGAAAGAGGGCCAAGTAATTATATAAACTTTAAAGTTGTAAGCACACAATAATTTATATTCGAAGTTGAAATCTCCAAAACAATAAATATCAAATTTCCTCCTGCTCATTAGCATACCGCTATCTTTGGCACCTAACTCTTAACTCTCGTTTGGCCTCCTTTATGTGGCTGTAATAACTCCAGGAGGCATCGGCACAAAGGGTTCTGCTATAAATTGACAGTTTATTTGCATAATTGCCATAATTCCGCCCGCCCAACTCCTGTCACCTAATGAACTCTTGTGTAAGGTCGATCCGAAGTTATTTCCCGGAATTAAGTCCTGTGATTAGACTTGCCAACTTTGTTAAGAAGAAATGAAGTATATTCAGGCGTATAAAGAATATAATACAGTATTTTAGGAAACTGATCAGTAGGTAATTCATTTATTTATTGTGTAAAAAATCATATATTTTTTACAATTTCTCACACAACTTACTTTAAAAACATTTAAAAAGAAATCGAAGACTTTAGACCAATTATAATTGAAATTAAATAAATAGGACCTAATTTTTTATTAAATTAATGTATGCTTTTTTATATAATCAGCATTAATAACCGATGTGTGAGTATTTAAGTATAACATATGATAATAAATTTTGCATGATTAAAACATTATTTCACTTACTTTTATTTTTGTTCAACAGTAAAAAGTATGATTATTTTTTCTATAGGGGACATTTGACCGCCATCTCAGCCGATGATCTCAAGTGATGATGCGCCAATAACTGACACGCAAAAATTTGCAATATAAAACCGAACAATTAAATTCTTGAGTTTAAGTTCAATGTATGGGGAATCCTAAAATGTTTTTTCAAGTTTCTTGTCAAAACCCAAAAGCGGTTCACAGGATACATATACTTACAAAGTTTGGACAGTGAAGTGTTTAGTTTCGAAAAAAAAGGGTGTGACATACCGACGGCCAGACAGACAGACAGACATGACGAATCTATAAGGGTTCCGTTTTTGCCATTTGACTACGGAACTCTGAAAAGCATAACCTTCTGACCGCCAATGATGATGTCAGGCGCCTGACACAATAGCTATTCTATTGTGTCTGGATTCCCGGCGTTCAATAGGTTAAAACCAATCACCAAGAATTTCAAAGATATCATGAGCAGCAAAATTGAATGAGACGAAGGTCTAGAAATTACTTCCTATTCAACCTATCGCAGTCCACTGCTGGACATAGGTCTCCCCCATTTTGTGCCAGATATCCCGGTCGTCCGCTTTTCTTATCCAGCCGCCACCGGCGACCTTTCGCAAGTCGTCGGTCCATCGGGCCGGGGGAGAAATTACTTATGTGTTGTCTGAAATATGTATAATGATCAATGTTCTACAGCAAGATATGACGATATGAGATATGATATATATATATATAGATGACGACTCATTTGGTATTGCGGTTGAGAGGTCGGCCACAACACCAAGGGTTCCGGGTTCGATCCCCGGGCAGTACAAACATTTGTGTGCATGAACATGTCTGTTTGTAATGGTCTGGGTGTTTTCTATGTATGTATGTATTTACAAAAAAATGTATCTTTATCCGTTGTTTAGTACGCATAATACAGGCTTCACGCTTAACTTGGGGCTAGATGGCGCTGTGTGAATGTCAGTGGATATTTATTTATTATTTATTTATAAGATGACACATGTGCATCCACGATGGTGGCAAGGTAAGCAGGCGCCGTGCGCGAGCCGCATATGCAATGACTTCGCTAATACGCCGCACAATTACTGCAAGCACACATCTTAA
>PQWD01006583.1:96306-110239 GCA_019425675.1 Leucinodes orbonalis
ATCCTATAATCTGATTGCTCAACGATCATAGAGACCTCCCGTTCCTCCCTGCAGATTATCATTCCTCACACAACAGCCCGCTCGTTACTATCTGCCCGTGACCTTAACGAAAATGTGGTCTCCGTCATCTACGCGCCTTCCCCCGCCCCCACTCAACCTTCCGACGCAACCCGCATCCCCAACCGATCCTGAGTATCTCGATACACAACCCGACCTCACCTCTACATAAACGAGTACTATACCGTCATGATCCCCATACCTCGCACCACCAACGACCTACTTCAACTCGCGCCCAGTCATAGACCGCCTAACATCCTCTTCCCACCCGTCTCCTGTCGTCAGTCATTTCTTCTCCGCCATTTACACGTGTTGTGCTCTTTGTCACGGCACGTTTAATTCTCTTCCTATCGTTTCTGAACACCTCTATAATAACCTTGACCATCTTACATATGCAGTTCTTGCTCCTCCTATTTCCTTTTATAAGTTGTTCTGTACACGTGTCCGTTAATAATTAAATTATTAAAACAACCTCATGTCTAGAGTTACGTTCAAACGAGTCCCATGATGTACGCGAGCCATAGAAGAAACCACGTTAAATTAGTGAGATAAATAAACGGGATGGTACACGCATGTAATATACTATTACGTTCGTACTTATGATTTTTGCTTTACGTAAATCATATTCTTTAGCTATTTATTATTTATAATAAATTACTTTAACACTCAAATAAACAATAAAAACTACTGATAGAATCTACAATCTCACTCGAAACGTGGTTCTCGGCAATAAAGTCTGACCCAGTCGCGTCAGTTGGCGGAAATTTTCACTTCATAATTCTACGTCGCCTTATATATTTCATTAGTTACCATAGTCGTATGCTGCTGCTTTTATTTCTGTACCCTTTTAATAACGCCTGAGGTCAAATATTTTACAATGAATATAATAATGTCATAATATAACAATTTCACGTTTGTGATCAAGCGCTCAGACATTTTTGTGGTTGATATTTGTGTCGTGTATTTGATGAGATCATTTTATGTTTATTCCTCAAGATTTTTTACGTATACATTATATTGTTAGATTACTTGGTATCTCTTATAATATGTCTTTTAGAAAAAAATAAAGTAGAGAGGTCATATATACAACGCATGGAAAAATACTATTTTTTATATAACTGTGTATACTCAAATACATATATGATTAAAAAAAGTTTGAGATGATTAGGCTTTTGATTCTTGCATATCAAACATTAATTGTAATCAAATATAACAAATATACCACATTCGTGTACGCTAAAACTTCTAATATGATGTACTTTTTGCCAACACCAAACATCGTAAGCAATATCGAATAAAAAAAAAGCCTTAATAAAAACAAATACAACACAAGGGACGCACTAAATGATGGCTGAGGCAATATTATACAACAAGCCGGTTTAGCAATTCATCGCTTGAAATCTCGAGCAATGTCAGAGAATTCGGGCAAAATAGGTGCCACATTTTTATTATAAAGATCATTGTATTTTAAATGGACTGTTTATCTAGATTCTACTCTATAGCCCTGCATGCATTTCAAGTAGTATAATAAGCTTAACGGAGGCAGCTACACAAAACGGTTATAATTTATAGTTATCTGTGTGAATGTCATTGGATAGTTATTATTATTATGAAAATAATAAATATCCACAGATATTAATCAACAAAATGAACTATAAAAAGAACCGCAAAACAAAACGAATGCACAAAAAGCAAATAAAAACGAACAAAATGTTGATTCTGAATTTTAAAATGCGCTAATTAGATCGTTATTGTATCTCAATAGTAAAATTTTCCACTCCTTTGTTCTTTTACATCATTAGAAAATGTATTCTGCTAAATAATCACCATTTTAAACCATTTGTATCGGAATACCAGAATTACAGTTCGATTTTTTGTTAAAAGTATACAGGACGGTCAGGACGCTTACCTGATAATAAGTGATATGCCTGACCATGACAGAGCAGCATTGAAGGATACCAACAACTGATAGACTAAGTTTCCATCAATGCCGCACTGCACCCGTCACGAGAGACAACAAATGGTAGTTCTCGTATACCCGATAATTTTATTAGCTACAGTGCCCTCATCCCGAAACACCAAAATGCATAACTATCCTGTTTCACGGGTCGATATCTGGCACTGCGGTACCTACCTAAGCCACTCAGTATCGAGTTTACCACCTAGTAAACATAAAACCACCATGATTTCAGGTTTGTTAAATTGTAGTATCGGTACATTACCATTATCTAGAGTCCTGATGCGTTCCCGAGGCCAGTGCCTGACGGCGGCAGACCAGCGCGCCTCCAACGCGGACTCGTTCCTCACGACTAATATTCTTTTGCGCACTGTATGGAGATAATACTTCATTGAAATCATCAGCACTATCCGACAATTAGTGTAACGGTTGAGACATCGGCTACATGACCGATTCCGAAAGGTTCCGAATTCAAACATTTGTGTGCATGAACATGTCTGTTTGTAGTGGTCTGGGTGTTTTTTATATAATATGATATATAAGATCAATACAAACAGACATTTTCATGCACACAAAAATTTGTACTGCCCGTGGATCGAACCCGGAACGCTTGGTGTAATAGTCGATGTCTCAACCATTACACGGGATAGGTCATCACCTTCATCTTTTGTCATGGTCAGGCGCATCACTTACCAGCAGGTGAGCGCACTGGCCATCCCTTTCACTTTTGATATAAAAACTGGGTCAAATCGCAATCGTCTTAACTTATTTTTACCTTTAAAGGTTTGCCAAGAAGAAACCTTCCATATACCGTAAACAAAACAAGTTACGAGCTCTCCATTAAATTTAGCAGACTCGTCAAGCGCCCCGACATTAACGTGCCACGATAAAAGCTTCATGACACGACGTTTAGAAGGCATTTATTATATTTTTACATGTCATCACGTACGTACCAGCCACAATCCCTTTGAGATTTCAAGCCTTGGTTGAGAATAAAACTAAATTTTTTTTTGTAAATCGTAATCAGTTTACGATGAAAATTAAAAAACAATAATTCAAAAAATATTTTCGTGAATTTATGTTGCATGCTGTGTTCGTCTTTAATTATTTTAATCAATTTCATATCGCGCTAATCACTCGATAGCTAGTTGAGAAGAAATTGAACCTTATCCTTATGGAAATACCGAATGTTGAAAATGTCAACTGTTACAGGATCGGAAATAAGTAACTACCAATGACGTAAAACGTATAGATTCGTGATATGTTCACAAAACAACTGGAAAAAGTGTTCCAAATGCAGCGACAGCACACAAACATATTTCAAATGAGCGTACATTACAACTGTCTTCTCTTTGGCGGTTCAGTTTTGAGGCACGGGTGGCGTATCTACCTTTATATATACAGAATATCATTGGTGACCCACCTCCATATTATAATTGAAACGTTTCATTTTAAATGAAATGATGTTAATCACCTGTATGAAGTGGTATTCTCTTAAATTGCAAGCACAAAGGTTCTCGGTGTTGCGGCAGCACGGGCTTGGTACACTCGGCGCAGGGACACACGCGAGTCAGGGCCGGGGGCTCCCATACTGGAAATCCCATAGTACCATCATCAGATAGGTCGAATCTTATGTAATATCATTACTAGGTGGTAGACTCGATACTGAGTCGTCAAGGTAGGTAGCACCGAAGCGCCAGATATCGTCCCGTGAAATACGAGTGTTGTGCACTTTTGTGTTTCGGGATGAGGGCTAGTAAAATTACCGTGTATAAGAGCTAATATGTGTTATCCCTGGTATCGGGAATTGACGGACAATATAACTGTGTATCAGTTGTTGGTCTCCTTAAATACCGCTCTGTCATGGACAGGCGTATCACTTACCATCAGGTGGGCGTTCGAACCGTTCTGTACACTTTAACATAAAAAAACACGGACGAATTCTCCCTGACAACAAACTTGTTTTGAAATTCGGCCACTTTTTGAATGGCATGCAACACATATTAATACATTTGGCTTGCATCTCTCAACAGGGCCTAATAAGGAAAATGTGAAGAACATGGCTTGGCTTGCGTTGTGAAATGGAGCAAAAAAAAACCTGATCATTATAAAAATTGAACAATAAGTATTTTTTGTCGAATTCGATTACATATTTCTACTTATAAAACATTAATATTAGTATATTTTCTGTTATTGCTACTTATAAAACATTAATATTAGTTAGTATATTTTCTGTTATTTTGTATAAAAGAAAATTAGTTGTCAAAATGAAAAAAAATAGCCAGTGTCATTTTAGGGACACATTTTTGAAAATCTGTCCGTATTTTTTGTGTCCATTATATACATTTCAGTTTAACTATTTATATTAATTGAAGTCACTCGTCGAGAGCGTCGGTGGCTCAATGGTGTGGACCGTCGCCTTCCTACCGGGAGGGCCGAGGTTCAAATCCCGCCACGTACCAATGTGTTTTCGAATTTTCGAAAATATATGTACGTTATCCGACGCTCTTACGGTGAAGGAAAACATTGTGAGGAAACCTTCATGCACGCCTGCGAAGAAATTCAAAGGTTGTGCGTGAAGTCGTCCAATCCGCACTGGGCCCGCGTGGACGACTAAGGCCTATACGGGGACCCTATACGGGTAGGCTCGTGCCCCTCGGTGGGGACGTTTAATGAGCTGATGATGATGATGATGAAGTCACACAAATAATTGACATGTTTAATTAATAATATCCACATACACTAGTTGGTAGACTCGGTACTGAGTCGTCTAGGTAGAGACCATCCCAGATCCAGACGTCTCGTGAAATACGATTGTTATGCACTTTTGTGTTTCACGGTTGAAGGCACCGTAGCTAGTAAAAATAAAAACTTATCGCTCATAGTGAAAATGAAGACCTATTCTTAAAAACAAATTATACTATCAACCCGGATGCTACCAGAAGTTAAGCGCCCATTACACCCCCCAACTTTAGTTTACAGTCACGAAATTGTCGGGTACGATTCTCATACAATAATAAACAGAGTATTCTCCCAGAACTTGCCACTATACATCACTTATTTGCAAGGGGCAGCGCAGACGTTAGACTTTCCGTGACGCACATTTTAGTCTCAAAATTAGACTATAAAATGTTTTAGATAATTAGTTGAAACCTCGCGATTATGAGGAAGTAGCGGTTTATGTTGTGAGTGTACAGGACGATCAGGACGCTCACCCGATGTTAAGTGTTACGCCTGACCATGACATAGCGGCATTGAGGGAGACCAACAATTGAGACAGTTATTATTCTTCGGCAATGCCACACTGCGCTCGACACCAGAGACAACAGATGTTAGGTCTCTTATACCCGGTAATTTTTTTTTTTTGGGAGAATACTCTGTTTATTATTATATGAGAATCGATAATTTCGTGACTGTAAACTAAAGTTGGGGGTGTCATGGGCGCTTAACTTCTGGTAGCATCCGGGTTGATAGTATAATTTGTTTTTAAGAATAGGTCTTCATTGTCACTATGAGCGATAAGTTTTTATTTTTACTACGAGTAGCTACGGTGCCTTCAACCCGAAACAAAAAAGTGCATAACAATCGTATTTCACGAGACGATGTCTGGATCTGGGATGGTCTCTACCTAGACGACTCAGTACCGAGTCTACCGACTAGTGTATGTGGATATCATTAATTAAACATGTCAAATATTTGTGTGACTTCAATTAATATAAATAGTTAAACTGAAATGTATATAATGGACATAAAAAATACGGACAGATTTTCAAAAACGTGTCCCTAAAATGACACTGGCTATTATTTTCATTTTGACAACTAATTTTCTTTTATCCAAAATAACAGAAAATATACTATAGCTACAGTGCCCTCATCCCGAAACACACAAGTGCATAACACTCCTGTTTAACGGGACGATATCTGGCACTGCGGTGCTACCTACCTAGACGACTCAGTATCGAGTCTACCACCTAGTAAAGTACCATTTAATAAATAATATTCACAACGCCACACACTTACACACGCACGCACGCACAGCTTTATGTTTTATTTTATAAGATTTGTTTTTGTTATTATTATGTTAAAATACGTGTATTTTAAGCTTTACGTTAATGTAAGAGTGGGTTCTCCTGATACAGGCATTGTTTGGTTAAAAGGGGACTCCAGTCACTATGTTGTTATTGTAAACTATAGCAACAAAATAAACTTATTATTATTAAAATAAAGCCTTTGCAAATATATGCATTAGCGCACACTACGCGCAGAAAGCTGGCACCAAAACATCCCTTGTATTCGGTAGACCGCGGCGAGCGCACAACACAAATAGTGTGTGAAACTTAGATACACAAAAAACTAACTAGATGCACTCTCTCTCTCTCTCTTCAACCTATCACAGTCCACTGCTGGACATAGGTCTCCCCCATTAATAACTACACAATCTCACTCAAAAAGTGTCCGCGCCAAAAGTCTGCCAATCGCTTCAGTTTGGCAAATATGCACTTCATACATTATATTAAAAGTCTGTTAAAATCCGCATCCGATCAGTCGAAAGTGTCTGCAGCACCTTAGAGCACAAGTTCCTCCACTTACAACAACCATAAATATTATATGGGTCGCTGATTAAGGGACTTGATAGCAAATTTAATCTGCGGTATATTCTAATTTCCGATATCAATATCGATTCGTCGTTAATGGATCTGGTTTGCTTCGCGGGCATCAATATTGGACAATTCTGTTACTCCAAGTTAAACTTAACTTCTTGTAGTAATAGATATAATAGCAGTATCGTTGTGGAGTACGGCCCAAACTCCCTATACAACTTTTTACGCGGAAAATTGTAGCGATAAGTCAAAGTTAAAGCAAATCAAAGTCAAAATTCATTTAATCAGATTAGGCTGACAAAAAGCACTTCTCTTCAACCTATTGCAGTCCACTGCTGGACATAGGTCTCCCCCATTTTGCGCCAGACAGAAAAAGCACTTGTGAACGTCAAAAGGAATACAATAAATAACAATAAAAAACATTTAATTTAATACCAAAGTGAAGCACAATAATGAATTTTGATACTTGGAAAAAAGCGCTTCGGCATTTTGGACTGTTGAGTACTGTAACTCCATATTTGATAAGACAGTATCAAAAATAAATTTAATACGTCAATAAATAATCTGACATTAAATCACGTTGGTCATAATACATAGAAGAGCACATAGTTTAATAAAGAACACTCATTTTATCAAGCGAGTGAATTGTTCTATTGCTCCTCAGCAGAGCACTGGTAAATTGGTGACCCCGACGTAATGTCGATAAAAAGTCATCATCATCATTACAATCAGCATATAGCGTCCCACTGCAGTGACAAGCCTAACCACATAGCTTGACAATCGGGAGGTTAATAAATAAATAAATATCCACAGACATTCATACAGCGCTATATAGCCCCATGTAAAGCGTGAAGCTTGTATTATCGGTACTAAACAACGGATATACATACTTTTTTTTTGTAAATACATACATATTATACATAGAAAACACCCAGATCATTACAAACAAACATGTTTATGCACACAGATGTTTGTTCTGCCCCAGGATCGAACTCGATTGTAGCTTCTGGAGACAAAGGGGCTGCTAGATACTCGTATGTGTCCTATCAAATACCGAAAGTCCACAGCGTATTGTTTTTTTTGGTACTGACTACTGTTGGTCGCAGATGGCCTTTACAGCTTCACCGAGAAATTAGTGAGCACAGATGGCTCTCAGCCTTAAGAGCGTCCCAGAGTGGGACTCGAACCTCGGTTTAGGGTGTTGCGGGGGGGCTTGGTAGCCTAACATATGTTTGGGGAGAAAAGAGGCCCGGCACATGCCGATTACGTGAACAGGGACTGTGCGACAGAGTACTGTGTGTCGCTACAACTACGATCCCAAGATTGTATGAATCGTCTTTCTTTTCAGACCACCTGGCGATTTAGTCTGCAATATCCCAACCGAAGCAGGGAAAATCGCACAAACTAACTTCCACTATGTGGTCTCTCCGCGGAATGCGGACCCAAGACCTACGATGGCTACGATGACGATGATGGTTTTCATTCTGTGATACTCACGGATTTCAATCTCGGGCAGGTCATCTCGGCCTGGGGCGGCGGACGCGGCGGCTTTACTGGCGGGAAATACAACATTTTGGATTTGCAGCGGCATTTGTTCTCTGTGGATAATATCAATAAAATAATATAAATAATCATTGATACGCACACAGCGCTATGTATCTCTTAATTGAAGGAAGGAGCTTGATGTGTGTTATTTTTTGAACTAAATATTTTTTTTGTAAACACATACATATCTATACTAATATATAAAGCTGAAGAGTTTGTTTGTTTGAACGCGCTAATCTCAGGAACTACTGGTTCGATTTGAAAAATTCTTTCAGTGTTAGATAGCTTATTTATCGAGGAAGGCTATAGGCTATATATCATCACGCTACGAGTAATAGAAGCGGAGCAGCAATGAAGAATGTTTCAAAATCGGGGGTATTTTTTCATACTTGGAGCTTCCGCTGCGTACGCTGAGTAAACGGTTAAAGTTACACAAAAGTCATGTATGAGAGTATTGTTCTCCTTTTAAAGGTCTACAAAAAAGTCCGCGAGAGCATATGTCTATCTTTTAAGGTAAGCTCACTATAACATATTTTTTGCTAATAAAATTCTGAAATTGACCCCGAAACCTTTAAAGTTGGAGGGAGGGGAAATCCTATGTATAGTGATAAATGAAAGTACCGTGTTATCCCGAATTTAATGCGAGCGAAGCCGCGGGCAAAAGCTAGTTATATATAGAAATGCCCAGACCAATACAAACAGGCATATGTTTGTACTATCCGGAGATCGAACCCGAATACCTTGGTGTAATAGCCGCCGACGACGTTGCGAACACCTCTACTATAAAACACCAGATCATATCATCAATCTTTAAAAAATCTTTTTTATGTAAATTGATATTAGAGGTATTGTATGTAGAGGGGGTATTTATAGCGCAAATAGAGAAAATTAACGGCACATATCCTCGTTCTGCACTTTTTTCCAGAGTATTTGGAAATCGTTGTTTCAATGTGTACAAGTATAAAGACAGTCCCTATCTATATACGCGATCTCTCACTCGAATTCAACTCCTCTACTTTTCATAGATTTTGTTTTCTATAGATATCACTTTAAAAAATGATCTACCGGAAACCTTTAAACGAAAGAGATATTTATAGAACTTTGCATTACGAAAATTTCCGAAATACGTTTTACAAAACTGCAGTGCCAGACCACTTTTCCAGCAATATACAAGGCAGAGCGCATTCGTTGACATAATTTAATTGCCTGTTAGTCTCTTGGTTTTGAAGTCCCAGGCAGGATTCCATCGAGCTATAGCTTGGTTGGACTATTTCACATGGCGCCGAAATGTTTCATATTTTTTATATGAACGAAACATAGCTTTTAAGAGATATTACATAATCAATCATACGGGTTAATTTAGATTAAAACGAGACTTGCCTTAATGCTTCTAATCAGAATCAGAATTACAGAATCAGAATTACATAACAGAATCTAATCTATTTACGGTAAACTAAAACTCTCAAATAAATCTCTTATTCTTTATCTCTTTTGAATCGTCAGTTATTATTAAATTTGTATGCTTCTACCACCGGTTCGGAATAAGTAGGATCTTCGAGAAGAGCCGGCAATAAACTCTATAGTCACTCTTTTAAACTTTTTATATCATTCGTTACAGAGTTTTGTCACGTAACTTTACAATAGTTTCTTACAGATTTTGTAACTGCAACACTGTGTGCAAGATCACACATCTATATTCGATAAATGTTCGTCTATTGTATAGTGACCTTTCTTCGTGAGGATTTATTAATACTTGGTGTTGCTATATCCCCACAGTACGATTATTTCTTTTATTCAGCTCAGAGCACCAAGGGTCGATAAAGCTTGCATAAAGCATAAAGATAGCATGGCAAATAGTTTTATGATTTTGCTGTACTCTGCTTTCTGCTTATCATAAATTTCACTTATGAACGCGTACGACAGAAAAATATACAATATTGTCAGATATTTACAGACCGACATCTAGCCCCAAATTAAGCAAATAGATTGTAATATGGCGACTAATCGATAGACAAACATATTTTTATAACTCTTTGTAAAATGTAGAAATCATTCAAAGAATATGGCCATATGATTGAAGCGCGCGGAGGAAGTGGATCGTTTGTGTAGAAGCAAATATTTCAACCTTTACTCCATATCGGCCGTCGAATTATAACATATATCACAGCTTATAAATATTGTTTACTTTGATGGCATCGCATATTTAAAAAAATAAGTCAATTCTTCATACCTTTATTAATTTTAAAAGTCCACGATGGAGACATTTTCACAACACTGATTCCTACTTCTAAATTACTAGTCAAAGTAACAATGTGATCTTGTAATGATGTTTGCAAATCTAGCTGGTGTAAGTCTTTTACTTTATTCAGAAAATGCTTTTGCCGTGGATGCAATTAATGCATTCTCAATGAAGAACCAAGATGAGGAGTCGGTTCTAAAAGTAAAAGGTGGCACTGAAACTTGTGTCTTAATTGCGATCCAATACATTATAATGTCGGCCACAGTCTTTTGATAACAGTACGCATAAATTGTTCCAGCCCAGTAGATATAAGGATTTTTCTAGTCGACCAGCAATAATGCAAGCATCTTAAACAAAAAAAAGCTAATGGCAGCCGCAATTAAATCGTGGCCTTTCAAAGCATAGATAATTAATTATAAACTTAAATGATTTAACACAAAATGTCAAAAACAAATTGGCTAATCAGAAGTGCATTGACTTCTTTCTCAACAGGCCAATCCACTGAAGCGCTTTTTTCAAAGCATCAAAATTCATTTTTAGTTTATTTTTAATTGTTTTTATTATATTTTTGTATATTTTTGACGTTCATAAGTTTTTGTAAGCCTATTTGAATAAAGAATTTTGAATTTGAATTTGTGTTGCACGTGGGTGGGTTCACACAAAACAAGATCAATATTTGGATAAATTACCATCCTGAACTTTTATTTATACTTCTAAACCAATATATCAGTTCCAATACAAGTAAACTTACAGTAAAAGAAACTGAAGGATTCAGGCTTTGATTCCGCAGAATTTATATATAATAATAATAATTCATTCAAAATGAAGTCAATTCTCTGAATTACGTACTTTTTTATAATAAATGTATACTATAACAATGGCCTTAACCTAATAAGAAAATAATAGATAAGTCCTACTCATGCACTAGATACTATTTATCTGTAGGTTTTACACTGATTTTATTACTCTGTGGTTATCTACTATCTCATAAAAGTGGTGCACGGCACAATTGTTGACGCTGCCAGTGACGCCGAGTCGGGGCGAAAGCTTGCAGATTTCTTTGGATTTGTAAACCGCGAACTCTTGCAAGTTTTTTTTTAGCTACAATCGGGATCAGTTACATTCCAATGTTTTCTTAAGAATAAAAGTATTTTTTATGCTACTGTAGACATGCTCCACAGCTAATTTTTTTTTTTTTTCGAACTGACTACTGCTGTTGGCCGCAGATGGCCTTTACAGCTTCACCGGGCGCGTGGCGAGCGCAAATGGCTCTCTCGCCTTAAAATTTACACAACGAGCCTAAGGGCGTCCCCGAACGGGACTCGAACCTCGGCTTAGGGCGTTGCGGGGGGGGGAAGGCTTGGTAGCCTAACATATGTTTGGGGAGAAAAGCGGCCCGGACATGCCGCGTTACGCGAATAGGGACTGTGCGAACCTACAGACACGCGACGATGGACGAATTTCGGTTGTCGATTGTAGAGTAATTTTAGTGATTTAGCTATTTCGGCCGCCGATGCGGCGGCGACCGTGTAGGTCGTCCGGATCGTCTAGCACGTCCCGTGGACGCGACGTTTACGCGCGCGAAGAAGCGTTTAGACGCCAACTTTAGGTACTGCGAAATCGTAGGCAGCCCTAAGTCTAAATGAAGGTTCAAGTGCGTATGAACCACGGCGCTCCCGTGGCCCTACGCATGAACTTGTTCTAATGACTTGTAGCCTATGGACGTGTTTGGACGCAGCGTGTGCGAAAACCACACCGGCATACGTCATAGCTAAATTAAGGCGTGAGATAATACTACCATTGCGTGGTTTCGGACCACTACCACCAACATTCACCACGAAGTCTAGTGTGTAGGGGTGGCAGATCGCTACCACCTTGAGAGTTATTTATTAGGATTTAGGAGTAGGTGATATTGACTTGTTCGCAAATATACGCTAGAACTAATGAGAGCCCATAATAGTCGATTATATTTATCATCATCATTAGCTTAAATCATCTTCACCGAGGGCCACGAGACTACCCGTAAAAGATCTATAGACGGTAGACACTACAGTCGTTAGTAATTTATTCAGAATAATTATTTCATTGACTACCCATTTGGTGTAATGGTTGAGACGTCGGCTCTTATACCAAGGGTTTCGGGTTCAAACCCGCGCATTACAAACGTTTGTGTGCATGATTCATGACATATATGTTTGTATTGGTCTGGGTATTATATATGTATAATATGAAAGTATTTCCAAAAAAATATTTTGGTGTTTTACAAAATATTCCAATTTTCCAAATTAAACATCAAACGTATTAAACCAACTATCAGTCTGTTGATACCATAGATTTCCCAATACAGGAGATGGGGCAAGCCGCGTTTTTAAGTGTGACAAATGTAAGCTCAACGAGCATACACTGGCTGCCAGTTTACGCTCTGTGAGACGCGTCAAGACGCACGAATATTAGAATAAATTACCGTTTTTGCCCAAAATGCGATCCTGTGCAATTGTAACATGCCATCATCGCAATGAATCAGTAAATTTACCAAGAAATATAATAACTTTTCACAGGTAAGAACCAAAAAGAAATTGCGACACTGGGACTGCCTATAAACTCGGCGGCTTGTCCAGTCTAATTGTATATTCGGATGTCTGTGGTTGACACCGTTTTCCATACATGTGTATGCATTCTACTGAGAAGAGCCCATCTTATATCTTGTCTCAGGCTCAGGGCTTCCAGGAAACTATCACATGCATATATGCATTACACTCGTTGCACAACAGCGGATCGCGTCTGTACCCCCCGATAGCTCAGCTTCAGCGCACAGTGCGGAATAACGCGCGACTCGCACGGCCATCTGTTTCAAAGTTCCCCCATCGTGTTTTCCGATTGGATGCTGCAATTTTCCAGTGGCGTGTAAGTAATGACCACAAGTACGTGCAGTATTTTCGTTATTTCATGAATTATGAACGTTATGAAGTGGAATTCATTGGAGTATAGTTCAAAGTGAAGGAAAATATCGTGAGGAAACCTGTGCACGCCTGCTAACAGGATGTATTTCAACCATATTCGTATATACTGCCGAAGTCGTACTTGGACAAAGCTACTTGATCCGATTATCCAGCCATACAAGCGATTTCGCCAATTTCATCATCCAGCCTCCACCAGCGGCCTTTTGCAAGCCATCAGTCCCTCGGTCCGGGCGTCCTACGCTACGCTTGCCAAGACGCGGTCCACTCCAACGAACTTTATTAATTTCAACGAAACCAATACTAGTATTCATCCCTTTGGATACATACACGTGTTTAGATACGTATCAAGGACTGAGAAAAATAGACGCAATACATCGGAGACAGAAAAATAAATAAACATCATAAGCCTTTTCATGTTTTGTCTTGTCAAACACATCGAGTGATTGTTGTGTTTGACAAGACAAATTGTTTGGGATAGTTAATCTCCAATACTCAAACGAACGAGTTATTGGCGAAATTCAGTTTGTATTACGTTAATATTTCGCCTTGTTAGTACAACTAAGACATTTGAAAT
>PQWD01006583.1:115239-134892 GCA_019425675.1 Leucinodes orbonalis
TGAAGTCTCACAATCCGCACTGGGCCCGCGTGACGAACTAAGGCCTAATCACCCTATACGGGTAGGCTCATGCCCTTCGGTGGGGACGTTTATGAGCTGATATCATCATCAATAAGATTTTTTAAATCAATTAGTGAACAGTTAAAGATGTCAGTTTGTATGTACGTTTAGCAAGAGATCACAGAGTTATTCTACTATCCAAACAATATTTATTACCGGTAAATTATAAATAAATTAATAAATCACCAGCTTACGAAGCAGGGCCTGAAGGTATTTATAGGTTATGATGATTTTCATTATAACTCTTTAAGACGGTTGATGTCCAATTAATTATATCGGCGTGACTTAATATCTTCAAACAATCCTTCTTTCAAGTTGCCTCACGAGAATTTAATCTAATTTGCTCATTGTCCTTTGCGTCCACTGTGAAGAGATATTTAAATGTTTTCACTTCTTTTTATCGAGTCGATATGGATTCTCATATTAAATATGTAACTCGCCAATATGTGGTCTACTTTGATCGCCTTTCATTTGCCATCCAAGGTCTTGGAAACCCACGAAGATGGACAGTTCGGGCAAGTCAGTAGGTGTTCCATTGCCTGAGGGGCAGTCGCACAGACTATTCTGGAATATTCCAGAAAGATAAGATGTAAGGGTAAGATGGGTATATACCCATCTTACCCGATTCTCACGGCACTGGCCAACTAGCTTTTCCCCCGATTAAGCCCGCATTAAAATCGTGGTAACATGGTTGGCCCTATTCTGATTAATTTATTCATTGAATCATAAAAACTGACTATTTTTACGGGGTTTTACAGTTATTTTCTTGCCTTTATAGATTGGCGATTGGGAAAGAATTTAAAAATACCACTAATTTGTGTTGGTGTCTTGGTAACTTAGAGTGTGTACTGACTTTTAGCTCCTGTATAACAGTACACAAAATGCGAACTCTCCCACTTACAATTCAGTGGATATCTATTTTTTACCATCCACTTTAATCAAGTCATTCGTCCATCTGGTTGAGGGTCACCTACGCTTAGTTTTCTGTTACGCGGACGCCACTCGAGAACCTTTCCGCCCTAACGGCCATGCATCGGTTCTACGCACTATGTGTCTGCACTCGATCTCCACGCCTGCGCTGTTTTCAAGTATTATTTTGGTATAATTTTTGATTAATAATGATTTTGTAATTTTTACTCTTAACGAATGAAAAAACAAAAATTTTAAGTTTCGATACGATTAGCTTGATATAAATTAGTTGTTAGAAAAAATACCATGCTGTACAACATTTTTAAGAGTTTCTTGCTGTTTTTTTTTTTTGTAGATAACTATATCCGAACCAGTGGTATGAATAGCATCATTGCATATGAATGTGTACATTAAGGACCTAAATTGATATACAGACATTTTGATTATCCGCCACTGCCACATCAACTTGCTAGACCACGGAGGCTGCCTAAAAATTTGAATTTTATATCTTGTGCTGGAACAACACCCTACAATTGACTTTCCCTCAAAGAGATTTAATCTTCTAAGCTTTAAGATTGTTCATGTTTAATTGTCAGGGTCGCCTAATTTATATTGATCTTTCCATTTGACTTGCTCCTTTTAAGGGAAAAGTTAAAAAGGTATGGCTTTTAGTAAGGATAAAGAAGATAATAATTCCGAACAAAAACCATTCACATCATCAGCCTATAAAGTCATAATCGTGGTTACAGGCCTTCCCCACACATAGCATGGTAAGGATGCTGTAACCCACGGTATCTGTGTTTGGCCCACAAATAATATAAGGTTATTAATTGAATTAACATTGTTACTTTAAAATCAAGAAGTCCAACAGTGGACTGCGATAGGTTGAAAAGTAAATAAAATGTTCTGCTGACCAGATATATGTTTGTATCATAGCACATTCCAACACTTGAAACGAAAAGACGTGCGATTTTCATGGAATTGTTAGAAACATTTATTTTATTTCTTAAATGCAATTATATTACAATATAGCAAAACTATAATTATTTAAACTTTATTCAAATATTAAAAATATCAAAAAGTGTGCGTCGGCCGGGAATCGAACCCGGATCAACTGCTTGGAGGCAACATGCTGACCATTACACACCGACGCCGATGATAGAGAGTGTGAAATTGGTTTCCAAACTGTGTGACGTAATTTCAACGGATGCGCGTCAAAAAACTACATAGTTAACGATTTATGGAAGTAAAAACTACCTCATTCAACCAATCGAGCAATGAATTCAATAAAATTAACGTAGCTGTATAACTTTTGGTTAGAAATTGGTAAACCTAGACCCTAGGAAGGTATTAACGACCCATTTGTTGTATGACTTCGGCTACTACAGCAAGGGTTCTGGGTTCGATCCCGGGCAGAACAAACATTTGTGTGCATGAACATGTCTGTTTGTATTGGTCTGGTGTTATCTATGTATAATATGTATGTATTTAAAAAAAAAAATGAATTTAATGTATGTTTATCGTTGTTCAGTACCATATACATTCTCCCGCTTAACTTGGGGCTAGATGGCGCTGTATGATTGTATTGGATATTTATTTATTTATAACATCAATGACTCTAAAATAAATCAATCAGCCTATAAATACTGTTGCAGGGTGTAGGCCTCAACTTACGTCGGCTTTGGGAGTTTACGCCAAAACTCATTACGTAGCCTAGCCCGAATCGGTGGGCCTGGAATGGGTGGACTATTACTCCATCCTCATATAGTATGTATAGGAATTAAGGACCATCAGCTTAACGAGCCTTCCAAGCACGGATAAACCAATGAATATTTATATGCAGCGGTTATACATTACGATAGTTGCTTAACATAAAGATTGATAACGCTAACTGCCGATAATTACTAATTTATTTTAATTAGTAAGCAAAATTTTACCCTTGATAATATTTAAGTAGATACCTTAGGTACAAGATAATACAATTATATTATCTGTGGTACAAGTAAAATTTCAAACAGTTCTTACACGGCAGTTTGAAAAAAAACTATGCAACCTCTTTAAAAAATAATTTTGAAAATAGAACACTAACGGAACTCCGCCATTATTGAAAGTTCGAAACAAAAGTGTGACGCAGTTCGTTATCTACGTTGCTATGCCAGTTGCCGGCACTTCACTATCGATTGGACAGTTAATGTAATTGAGGTTTATATTGGGAGATACGTCTTAAGCTATCAATTCTGTAATCTAAATTCAAATAAACTATTCTTGTTATAAATAAATTACTAAACTCTTTTATACAAAATAAAAAGAAATAAATAGATTCGTGTTCAAGATAGCTTAGTAACCAACCTATTTAAATAAATGAAGTTTTGAAACAAAAGTGAGACGCAGTTCGTTATCTACGCTGCTAAGCCCGATACGGCACTACACTATCGATTGAATAGTCGATGTAATTGAGGTTTATATTGGGAGATACGTCTTAAGCTTACTTGCTGCTTACATTTGTAATTCAAAAAAATATTGTTGATAAAACAAAATTACTAACGAACCTCTTTAATACCTAAAATATAAATAAAAAAGGCAAATTCATGTTTAAAATGCCTCAGTATTTTTTTTACGAAAATAAATTTTAGAGTCAAAATTGTAAAGTAACACGTTTTTACGTTGCAATGCCCGTTGCGGCACAACACTTCTCGACTTGCACGGGTATCGAACCCTAAACATATGAAGTAGATGACTTCTCAGCCCCGGTTTTTTCTTGTTATTTATTAGCTGACTCCGACCAACTTAGTTCCGCCTTTGAAGTTATAAATAAATTTTGTACTGTCATGTTGTTATGTACCATTTAATCTGTGGTACCATGTTTTACTTACTTTTCAAAGGAATAGGATAAAAAGTATCTTATGTCTGTATCTTGGTTTTGGCAAACGTCTCCGCTTATTTACTTGGCAGCAATTAGTCAAACTGTTTTTTCCAGGAATAGATTTACCAGTACAACTTTTAATTATATTTAAATATTTGTTATTTTCGAAAACAAAACAACATATTATATCTCAAGATATATCCTGTGCTTCTAATCTCAACTATGTCTGCATTCCCAGCAGATCCCGGGGGTATCGGCCGATGCAAAATGCAGCACAGATATGACGTCAGTCATTAAAACTGTTACGTCATTGGTTAAGGGTTGCTCATTAAGGGGATAATGCCATAGCATTAGGAGCTTGTACATCAAAATAATGTTTAACTAATCTAATTTAATCTAATTGGGGTGATGCTAATTTGGTCGCGTTTAATGCCTCAAAAACTCAAGCGTGTCTTTTCTCCACAAAGCGAACACCTTTTGACCTCACACTTCTTCCGTGGTCTATCGGTGCCAATTTCGGATAGCCTTGAGCTCTTGGGCACTACTCTCTCGGCGTCTCTTAATTTTGGATCTTTTATCGAGTCTAAAGCCCAGTTGGCCTCGAAAAAGCTTGGTGTCCTCTCTAAGGTGAGGAAATACTTCACTCCAGAACAGCTCCTTGCTTTGTACAAGGCACAAGTAAGACCTTGCATGGAGTATTGTTCTCACCTTTGGGATGGCTCAGCTAAATACCAACTGGAAACTTTTAATACCATTCAGAGACGAGCCGAGAGGTTAATAGTAACAGCTCTTTACCCAAGTATCGGTTGCAAGGTCTGAGCCACCGGCGGCGGGTTGCCTCTTTGTCGTGCTTCTATAGGTTGCACTTCGGGAGTGTGCACAAAATATTGCATGATATTGTCCCGCCGAGTCCTTCTTTCATCGATCAACCAGGCGACGGTGAAGCGACATCCATTTATAGTAGAGATGCGAAGTTCGTACTAAGCGCTTTGAATCACATTTATTATTCGCACTGCGAAACTTGGAATTCGTTGCCAGCTTTGTTTTTCCCGAGGTGTACAATTTGGGGGTCTTCAAGTCGAGAGTAAATAGGTTTCTTCTAGGTCAGCGTGTTTCATCCTAGACATCGTCGATGTTTAACACCAGACAAGGCGTAGTCAAACGCTGGCCTATTTAATGTAATAAAAAAAAATTAAAAAAAACTATGACTATGTACATATTAGTTTAAAAAAAACCATTTGGGCGTTTCTATGTATAAACTGAAGTATTTAATCAATAAAAGGAATAATATTACAACCCTTTGACTGCCAATGGCTTTAATGCGCAAAAAAGCAGCTTTGATTATTTTAATTGTAACCAATGATGTTAAAAAGTATGGATTCGTGATATGCTCACAAACAATCGAAAAAAGTGTTCTGAATGCAGTGACAGCACACATACATATTTCGAATGAGCGTACATTTACCTAAACAAAAGAGTACAAACTGTAATATCTTCGGCGGTTCGTTTTTGAGGCACGGGTGGCGTATCTACCTTTATATATACAGAATATCATTGATTGTAACGTTATATTATGTAAATATAATCATATAAATAATAATACATAGAAACACCCTAATGACGGCAAAGTTTAAAGCAATTGTAGAGATATTACATTAATTGAAACCACTCGAGACGTTTGCGGTTCGCAAACACTCGAGTTGNGTTGTAATGGTTGAGACGTCGGCTACTACAGCAAGGGTTCTGGGTTTGATCCCGGACAGAACAAACATTTGTGTGCATGAACATGTCTGTTTGTATTAGTCTGGGTGTTATCTATATATAATATGTATGTATACAAAAAAAAATGTATGTTTATCCGTTGTTTAGTACCATACTACATTCTTCACGCTTAACTTGGGGCTAGATGGCGTGTATGAATTTCATTGGACATTTATTTATTTATAACATCATGACTCTATAAATTAATCAATCAGTCTATAAATACCTGTTGCAGGGTGTAGGCCTCAACTTACTCGGCTATGGGAAGTTTACGCCAAAACTCATTACGTAGGCCTAGCACGAATCGGTGGCCTGGGAATGGGTGGACTATTACTCCCATCCTCATATAGTATGTATAAGGAATTAAGGACCATCAGCTTAACGAGCCTTCCAAAGCGGATAAACCAATGATAATATTTTATATGCAGCGGTTATACATTACGATAGTTGCTTAACATAAAGATTGATAACGCTAACTGCGATAATTACTAATTTTTTTAATTAGTAAGCAAAATTTTACCCTTGATAATATTTAAGTAGATACCTTAGGTACAAGATAAATTATATTATCTGTGGTACAAGTAAAATTTCAAACAGTTCTTACACGGCAGTTTGAAAAAAAACTATGCAACCTCTTAAAAAATATTTTGAAAATAGAACACTAACGGAACTCCGCCATTATTGAAAGTTCGAAACAAAAGTGTGACGCAGTTCGTTATCTACGTTGCTATGCCAGTTGCCGGCACTTCACTATCGATTGGACAGTTAATGTAATTGAGGTTTATATTGGGAGATACGTCTTAAGCTATCAATTCTGTAATCTAAATTCAAATAAACTATTCTTGTTATAAATAAATTACTAAAACTCTTTATACAAATAAAAGAAATAAATAGATTCGTGTTCAAGATAGCTTAGTAACCAACCTATTTAAATAAATGAAGTTTTTGAAAAAAAGTGAGACGCAGTTCGTTATCTACGCTGCTACCCGCCGATACGGCACTACACTATCGATTGAATAGTCGATGTAATTGAGGTTTATATTGGGAGATACGTCTTAAGCTTACTTGCTGCTACATTTGTAATTCAAAAAATATTTGATGAAAACAAATTACTAACGAACCTCTTTAATACCTAAAATAAAATAAAAAAGGCAAATTCATGTTTAAATGCCTCAGTATTTTTTTTACGAAAAAAATTTTAGAGTCAAAATTGTAAAGTACACGTTTTGTACGTTGCAATGCCGTTGCGGGCACAACACTTCTCGACTTGCACGGGTATCGAACCCTAAACATATGAAGTAGATGACTTCTCAGCCACGTTTTTTTTCTTGTTATTTTATTAGCTGACTCCGACCAACTTAGTTCCGCCTTTGAAGTTATAAATAAATTTGTACTGTCATGTTGTTATGTACCATGTTTTACTTACTTTCAAAGGAATAGGATAAAAAGTATCTTATGTCTGTATCCTGATTTGGCAAACGTCTCCGCTTATTTGGCAGCAATTAGTCAACTGTTTTTTCAGAAATATTTACTAGTACAACTTATTATAATTTAAATATTTGTTATTTCGAAAACAAAACATATTATATCTCAAATATATCTGTGCTTCTAATCTCAACTATGTCTGCATTCCCAGCAGATCCGGGGTATCGGCCGATGCAAAATGCAGCACAGATGACGTCAGTCATTAAACTGTTACGTCATTGGTTAAGGGTTGCGCATTTAAGCCATAGCATTAGGAGCTGTACATCAAAATAACGTTTAACTATGACTATGTACATATTAGTTCAAAAAAAACCGTTTGGGCGTTTCTATGTATAAACTAAAGTATTTAATCAATAAAAGGAATAATATTTCAACCCTTTGACTGCCAATGGCCTTAATGCGCAGCAAAAAAGCAGCTTTGATTATTTTAATTGTAACCAATGATGTTAAAATGTATGGATTCGTGATATGCTCACAAACAATCGAAAGTGTTCCGAATGCAGTGCCACACACATACATATTACGAATGAGCGTACATTTACCTAAACAAAAGAGTAGAGTTCGGCCGTTCGTTTTTTGAGTCACGGGTGGCGTATCTACCTTTATATACAGAATATCATTGATTGTAATTAAATTATATTATGTAATTATAATAATATAAATATAATAATAATACATAGAACACCCTAATGACGGCAGTTATAAAGCAATTGTAGAGATATTACAATTCAATTGAAACCACTCGAGACGTTTGCGGTTCGCAAACACTCGAGTTGAAGTTTAATGCGAAACGTACGAGATGCTCCACTTATGTACGAGTATTTGTGTACTTAAATGTATTTTGTACATAAATTTGTATATACTTAATCAAAGGATAAGACCGTTAATGATTAATTTTGTATTTATTTATTGACTAGCTAAATAAGATACAAATTAATCATGAAAAGAAAATGTTCAATCTGCTGATGTATGTAATATATTTTCGTATTATAACAAATCCAAGCTCGTTAAACGTACGTAAGTACTTTTTTTATTACCCAATGTTTGGAGATTTTTTTTATTTCCTTAATTAAGTAATGGAACAATAATATATAATATTATCGGATATAACATAAAACTTTTTAATTTCAAATTTATTTGCTGTATGAAAACAAACAAAAAGTGTGCGTTGCTGGGAATCGAACCCGGATCAACAACAATAATAAGGTATCTACGTGTAACTCATAACTATTTAATGTTTTACATTTATTATTATTTATTATTGGTACAGACTTACCAGCGACATCAATTATACATTACTATAGAGTTTTATTTATGTGAAACGTGTAAAAAACATGTCTTTACAGGCAAATACAACATTGAAATATCAAAAATAAATTATCGATTATAAAAAATTGGGGGCTACCACAGGTTATTCCGATGTCTGTGGGGGCTACCTACTTACATTTTGAACCATAAGTATATCAACTAGCTGAAAAAAACCCAAAGAAGGCATAAAAAATTACATGTAACAAAAATACTCTATGTAGGAGCAGAATCAAATCTTGCCATCGATTTAACTTCAATAAATACAAACTTATCAGCTCCCTCACTAGTGTAAAGTAAAATTTACTCACAAAATAAAAAATATAAGCAATGAATAATATTTCATGTCATTTATGATGTTTACGCTAAAAAGTAATTCCATTTCCCGGCATAGGGATTATGGAACGCCTGATCATATCGAGTAGCAATCAGCAACAGAATGTATTAAAATGTTGCTAAATATTTTATCAGGCGTTTGGCATAATTTGGTGTGCTTCAATAAATTCACATGTTTCAGTTTAGGAGCTGTACATAAATGGAATCAACAGAAACCTGATTACTGCCTTAATTGTGTCTGCAGTCTGTCCTTCAGTGTATCATTTTATACAGAGAACATTGGTAATGTACGAGTATGGTTGAAATGAGAAGTATAATAGTAAATATTGTATAAAAATAATAAATTATTATCCACGACACTAACACAGCGTCATCTCGCCCCAATTTAAGCTAGGAGCTCATAGTATGCTTAGGTACTAAACGTCGACTTTATATACCAAAAAGGTACTTCGACTACTTCGTTTATAAATACATTACCTGTATACTTTTAAACTTTTGACTGTCAATGACGCCTAATAGCGCCAGACAATAGACTTTCTTTTATGTCTGGATTCCCGACGGTCAATAGGTTAAACACTTAGACGAATAATGTTAGTAGTAAGTAAATAGGCTCTCTATAGGTCTTCGCCGGTTTTTTTTACTTTGACACGTATATTCTAGGTCATCGGTTCTTTGTATATCCCTTGCAACTTCGATTTGCTATCCTATATACGCTATGTTCAATATGTATAAATGCAAAACATTTAAGGGCATACGGAAACTAATAACCTGCAATAAAACAGTATATAGTGACTTTCTAAGTTTTTAATCTCTGTTTTGAGAAACATGATTATTAATTCAGCTTTTACTATCAAACAAAGGTGAAATTTACAGCTGATCTTTAACATTTGTGAACCTATGTACATTAAATCATTGTTAGGTATTGACTTTTATACCGACGACTTGCGGGGTCGCTGGGGAGGCTGGCTTGAGGAAAAGCGAAGACCGGGATATCTGGTGCAAAATGGGGAAACCTATGTTCAAACAGTGGACTGCGATAGGTTAAAGAGAGATCTATAGATAAATACTGCCACCTGGTCTAGTGCTAGGTTTTAGTAGTGGGTTCGAATTCCGCGGAACACAGTGTAAGCTCTAGTGTGATTTTCCCAGTCTGCTTAGGGTTAGGACATTACAGGCCTGATCTATTTCTGAAATGAATGATTCCATGCTTTAGAGGGCACTCCAAGCCGCTAACCTTGGTTACAATCTTAGTATGGTAGGCGTTAACACCCACCAATTGGCTCATCCGGCATTCGGCTCGCGTGGTGGGCTACGACCATATTACCCCATAGCTATGCTGAGCAAGAAGGCCTGTGTCCTGCATTGAGACGTAAGTTGATGATAAGGTACGCTCAATAGAAGATGAAGACCCTTAGCTTTTTTTTTCTAATGAACAGGAGGCAAACGAGCATACGGTTCACCTGATGGTAAGCACCGCCGCCCATGAACATTTGCAAGACCTCAACTCCCAGAAATGCGTTGCCGGACGGCCCTTTTATTGTGTGTACGCTCTTTTTTTAGGTAGATCGAAAATGGATTTAAAGTAGGTACCAATATTTTATGTTACAAATTCAGGACGTTTTGATGGCGAAAAGATGCTCTGTCATGGTCAGGCGTGCCAGACAGTGGCATTGAAGGAAACCAACAACTGATAGACAGTTGTTATTCTCCATCAATGCCGTATTGCGTCCGTCACCCGAGACGACATATGGGTCGAGGTCTTCTAAACCCGGTAATTTCACTAGCTGTAGTGGCTTCATCCCGAAACACATAAGTGCATAACACTCCTGTTTCTCTGGACGATATCTGGCACTGCGGTGGTACTTACCTAGACTACTCAGTACCGAGTCGACCACCTCATGAAATATGTATTCTCGAAATAGACATAAGAGACGTCACAATGCTCACCCATATGTACTCATTACGTCATCGGTTTGTTAGGTTTACTGAACTGTGACGTCATTAGACCGACCACAATGTGTTTCGGCTCCATTATGGATACATTTCCGTGGTATTGTCACAATGGAGCCGTATTGTTATATAATAATGTGGGATGTGTAATGTTTGTAAAGGTTTTCATTATATTGTCATTTACCTTAATATATTTTATAATTTAATGGGTAGGCAAACGAGTAGACAATTAATCTGATGGTTAGTGTTGCCAACCTTAAAATTAGAGAGGGAATTTAACGATCCCTTTGGTGTAAAGGTTAAGAGGCTACATCAAGGGTTCCGGGTTCGACCTCTGGTCAGTACAAACATTTGTGTGCATGGACATGTTTATTTGTATTGTTTGGGTATATAGGGAATTAAGGTCAAACACAAAATCGTTCTCATCAGTTTTTTTTATTAAAACACTTAAATTCGATTTTTTAAGTACAAATAAAGGGCTTAAAATAAGAATTAATCTGTAACATTTAATAATTATGGCAACACATTACATTTGTAACACACTTAGACTAAACTCTAAAATGTCTACAAAATATATAATTTACAAACTTATTAATACTGCTTCTATATACAACACTCACTAGGTACACAAATACAACAATTCATAAGCATTTATATGAATAAATAGTTGGAAAATGCAAGGCACCATTTTAGCACCAAAATATTTTAGAAATATATTCCACTTAATTCCACTGGGTCGTAATAGTAAATAATGTCGTAATTTTACATAAAATTTTAGTACACAATTTTTTATAAAAATTCTAATAATTTAATATAAATTTTTACCCGTACATTATTATTTTCGGTTTTTGTCTGAGAAATTAAGGAACTTTATCATATGCAAAATAAACTCATTTGTATTACATTTACAAAATATAATTAACAAATTAATCAGAATAAAACAGATTTCAATATCATATGACAATTACTTTCAGTACAAAATAATAGTTTCAATTATTGCAAGATATAATGTAATCAGTAATTTAATGTAAATAATAATAATCAGACAAAGTGAACTTAAATCAAAATGATACAGACATTTTCCAATAAAGCTTCTTTAGGTTCCTCTCCTTGATTACCATCCTAAAACGAACTAGAAAATAATTCTACGCGTATAATTTCATTAAAAAATTTCCTACTTCAGATCGACTAGCAAAGGACATGCATTCCTAAGCTTTAAAGATAAAACTGAGTCTTTAAATAGAGTAAGTCGATAAATAATACCATTATTTATAATTCGGTGGTTTTCTACATATATTATTTTCTGTATAATAACAGATTTTTTTATACATTTAACACCTATGTTAGATAATTGGAAGACACAAGATTCGATTTTAAATTCTAACAAAACAGATTAACTGTCGAAAATGTTATTTTATTATCGTCTAAGAAATTGCAGTCAAGAAATGCACAGCACATCATTATTGATACTGTTTTATAAATACGTAAAAAAACGTAAGTTCAAAGAACTCTTATTTAAAACATGACCTAAGGCACTGTCATCATCACTGTCGTTTGTAATGATATAATACTGGACGAACCACTCCATCTACTATGTCAGATCAAATAGCTGCCATTGCCAAAATCCTACAAAATTTCTAACGGAATACTATCGGTTTATACATAAAGACTCAACATATTTAGGGTCCATCTCGTCAATCTCTCGGCCTTTTGTTTCCGGTACAAATAAAACTACAAACACAGACATAGCACTGATATACCGGCGTACATCCAAAACAGTCCGTACAAGCCAATATAAACTTGGAAATCCGCCTTAGTTTTCACGTTAACAAATCCACAAAGATGGCTAAAACTGGTCGCCAACGCACTACCTATACTTCTGTATTCTAAGGGGAACAATTCACCTATAAGCAATGATGAAATAGGTCCAATGCCTAAAGAGAATGCTATTGTGAAGGTTAGCACACAAATAAGAGGAATCCAATCATATGCTCCTACGTCAGCTTGGAGCAGATTTTCCGCATTCCTTGTGACTTCTTCGTAGTACGCATAGGAACCGAAACCAGCTAAAGCTATGGACATCATCACACCACTGACCATTAGAAGTGGTAGTCTCCCAACATTATCGATAAGCATGCCCGATAAACATGATGCTAGCAACTGGACTACGCTCGTAGCAATTGCTCCTCCATGAGGATTCATCATCCTAAATGTTTTCTTGAACATTGACACCGCGTAGAAATTGAAAACATGGGAGCCAGTGAATCTTTGGAAAAACATGAGGCCACATGTGATTAGGACTGGCCTAGTAAGCCTTTTAGATAGAAGCACCTTTAATTTGCAACTGTTTCCACCGTTGTACTGTTTGCTTGCTAAAATATTGGTTCTGATTATGGCCAGTTCTTGGCGAATGTCCGCCTCAGGTCCGCGGAGCCATTGCAGAGACTTTTCGGCTTCTTGTTCCTTTCCTCTTAAGAGTAAGGAGGAAGGTGTCTCTGGTACGAAGATGAGAGCAAAGAAGAGGAGTACCGGCGCAGCAGCGACGACTAGTGCAAGCTGGTGCCAGTTCAAGTAGGCTCCTAAGGAAAATGCTATTAGGAAGCCAATTTGACTGAGTATTTTGAGCACTGAACTGAGGCATCCTCGGATCTCTGGTACGGCTATCTCGGTCACGTATACCTGGGGACAAAAGAAATCTGTTAAGTTCACAGGCAAGTATTTTGGGTGTCGTATTAGTTATGATGTAGCCCGAAGCTAAATCTAAAGTGAGCTACTCGGGATGAATTTTGCCTAAGTTTTAATGACCTTTGTTGCTATTCTTGGTGGAGTCTAGTTCTTCGAGTTACTATTGAAAAAGCTTGATTATATTCACAATTTATTTTATAGATTTCAACTGCTTAGTCAAATTTCAAAAAAAAATTACTAGCATGAATGACGCAACATGGAAGACATAATATTGAAATTGCACTAGACTGCGATAATTCGAGGCGAGTGATCATCTTTTGTGTTTTAATTGGGACTGGTTGAAACACCAGTATGACAATTAGTAATGTTAAACCACTTCTATCTTCATTATCAAAAAGATGTGCAAGTCTTTTTTACTACGGTTACCTTACACTGAGGAAAAAATCTTACAGCAAACGCTCGGTTAACGTCTAACGGTGCTTACGCTGCACAATTGCAACAACGTGTCGATACAAAACCGAAGTCAGTGGCATTTCCATAACCATTCAGTTATGTTCGGCTCACGACAGATTTGCAAAGATTAACAGGGGGTTGACATTTGTATTTATTTTCCGTTTTATGCCTACTACTTGGTGATGCCAAAACGAAGTATTTTTTTTCGAGCGATTTTATTTCAATATTGACTTTCAATACGACAGACACCGGTACCATTATTGTAATTATTTATGTTTTTTATTTATCCGTTCAGTACAATTACATACAAAATCAATATCGCATGAAAAATGGATGTCGACCACACCGGTTGCCTCAATAATGCAGGCGATAAAATTTTGATAATTTTTGGATATTAATTTAGATTATTCTTCGGGTCTGTTTGGCGACTCTGTAATCCTTAGTCTATGTTTTTAAGGTAACCAGGAACAAGAAAGGTACGTTTTGTCGCCCTACAATGGTGTGAAAGTATTGAAGCCCACGTTTATGTGTGCTTCAAGGCACCGTTGCATATCGTTGGGACTTGATTCTCAATACAAGAAAAAATGCAACCATTTTGCTTTAGCTGACTATCACATAGCTTGAAGCCCGTTCGGTTATGTCAATATTCAACTTTATTTTTATACTAATGGGACGGTCAGTTCGCTCTCCCCGATAGGTTGTGTACTGATTATTTTTATACTAACGGTCAATTCGCTCGTGGTGGTAATGAGTTCAGTGATACGTCTGATCATGACGGTCAGAATTAAGGTCGAAATGCTAATGATTAATTTTATTACATAAATATAACATGAGTACAGCGGCGCGGTCATTTTTTGGTTGATATTTCTTCGTGATTGTGCGTCTAGTTAGTTAATTGTTTATCAAGTTGTATTGTATCATTATCATCATCATCAGCTCATTAAACGCCGCATAACAGTACAAAAAGCCATCTAAGACTTCATTGTATGTGTGTTCATCATCAGCTTATTAAACATCCCCACCGAGGGGCACGAGCCTACCGTATAGGGTGATTAGGCTAGTCGTCCACGCGGGCCGAGTGCAGGTTGGACGACTTCACACACAACCTTCGAATCTCTTCGCAGGCGTGCATGAAGGTTTCCTCACGATGTTTTCCTTCACGTAAGAGCGTCGACTAACGTACATATTTTCGAAAATTCGAAAACACATTGGTACGTGTCAGGATTTGAACTCAGCCCTCCGGTGGAAGGCGACAATCCACACCATTGATCCACCGACGCTCCATATGGTATTAAAAATCTGCTTGTCAATAAATTTATAATACCTCTGACAATCAAACATTTGTGATGACGTCAGTCGTATTGAATTTCATGCAATCATAGCTCGCTGTTTTATAAACATCATCATATTTCAATAGATAATGACAATAAAAGTATAGTTCACACGGTTATAGAATATACTTCTATCTATTTATTATTATAAATGACATGGATCTCTTTGTCGGTATAAAAGTTTTTGCGAATAACTAGGGAGCAGTGGCGTGCACAGAGATTATGAGTAGGGTGTGCAAAGTCAGTGACAATAATCGCAAAAACAATAAATAATGTACCTATTCAACCTATCGCAGTCCACTGCTGGACATAGGTAGATAATAAAATACAATAAATATAAATAATGTACATTTATGTAAAGTAGAGTACTGTTGATAACAGCAGATCGCCTATGGTTCCAAATCTGTAGGGGAAAATGGGCGAACAAGCGGGAATAAATAAATATGTTGGTGATTTTCCGGGTCGTCTGGACGCACGGGGTATGCACTGCTTATTTGCATATATGGAGTGCACGCCACTGCTAGGTACCACCGCAGTGTCAGATATCGTTCCGTGAAAAAGAAGTACTATGCACTATTGTGTTTCAGGATGAGGGCACTGTAGCTAGTGAAATTACCGGGTATAAGAGACCTAACATCTGTTGACTCGGGTGACGGGCGCAGTGCGGCATTGATCGAGATTAATTGTCTATCAGTTGTTGATCTCTTTCAATGGCCCTGTTATGGTCAAGCGTATCACTTCTCATCAGGTGAGCGTAAAAAAATAACTATATAGTCACGAAAAATTATCTATATAGTCTTTTTCTCACACAGAAACAAAGACTTAAGATGCTGCTAAAGCTTAAATTCCATGTGAGCGACCGATAATAATAAATAAATATCCACTGACATTCACACAGCGCCATCTAGCCCCAAGTTAAGCGTGAAACCTGTATTATGGGTACTAAACAACGGATAAATATACTTAATACATTTTTTTGTAAATACGTACATATTATACATAGAAAACACCATTACAAACAGACATGTTCATGCACACAAATGTTTGTACTGCCGGGATCGAACCGGAACCCTTGGTGTTGCAGTCGACCTCTCAACCGCGACACCAAATGGGTCGTCAAAATATGTCTCATAATATATTACCTGAGTGACCATAGTCATTGAACACACAAGCATTCCCCCGCAGAAGGACGTAGCAGCCAGCATGTCCACGCTCGTCGATAAAGCTGTGACCAGCCACACCAAGGAGTAAGGCAGAGCAGCCGCTATCAACACCGACCTTCTTCCAAGTCTCATCGCCATACCTCCTAGGATACCACCGACGAGGGCACCTGGTAACAATGGATAAATATTTATAATTATTTACTAGTCGATGGCTCAATGGTGTGGACTGTTGCCCTCCTACCGGGAGGGCTGAGGTGCAAATTCCGCCACGTACCAATATGTTTTCGAATTTTCGAAATTATATATACGTTATCCGACGCTCTTACGTTGAAGTAAAACATCGTGAGGAAACCTGCGCACGTCTGCGAAGAAATTCGTGAAGTTGTGAAGTCGTCCAATCCGCTTTGGGCCCGCGTGGATGACTTAAGCCTAAACGGGTAGGCTCATGCCCCTGCTGATGATAATGATTTGCCAGTCACATTTGGTGTTATATAAATAAAGTCATAGTTAATTGATCAAATGACACCCTGTAAGGGCACTGAAAAAAAACCTAACCTAACTAACTTTGAACTTATGAACCAATCCTGCAGTCAGTGTCCATGTCTCAGCTGCGTATGTTAGCACGGGTAGGACGCATTGCTCAAAGACTTTTTGTTTTTAAGCATTGCGGAATAGTTGACGTTAGGACATGACGTAGCTTACCGAATACCGAAGACGATTTTAGAGCGTCAAAAAAATCGTCTTCATGACCGATGAAGTAGCAAAAAAGTACTTGTTAGCATGTCCAAAACTGCATACTTAGGTAATATTTTCAAGACAGTGAAAAAGAGCTTAAAGCGGAGGACCGGGATGTCTGGCGCAAAATGTGGGAGACCTATGTCCATCAGTGGACTGCGATAGGTTGAAAAGAGAGTGAGAAAGAGCTAGGTTGCCCTTTTCGGGCTAAATCGTTAAAAAGGAGTTCACCTTTACTAACAAGGGCTAAGGCGGCAACACTGGATGTAAATTGTGAAATTTAAAAAAACTGTTTGTCACTAACATATTTAATAACGAAAATTGTTACTATGACTTGTAGCACATATGCTGTCTTAATAAAGAATTTTTATGACTAAGTTTCAGAAGTTAAAATGTTCGTTGCACGGACCTTGGCCAAATGCATTCTAACATTTTTATTATATAAAATATTACAATTAAAATTATGCACTTCGCTAAATCTATCCCACAAAAAGTAAACTCTCGTAGAACCGCTTTATCAGAAATCGTTCGGGACGCGCCCAGACAAAAATAAACATGCGCAGACAGAATCCGAGCTATATATAATCCGGTGCAATCATTCAAATGAGATTTAATAGATGCAGCAGCGAAATGCTTTCGCGGGAAGAGAAATACGGGTTTTATGACATCAATATATAGCCAATGATGTAAAAAAGTATGGATTCGTGATATGCTCACAAAACAATCGAAAAAGTATTCGAATGCAGTGCAAACGCATACACATATTTTGAATTTCGAACACATTTACCTAAACAAGAGAGTAAACTGTACTCTCTCGGTTCGTTTTTGAGGCACGGATGGCGTATCTACCTTTATATATACAGAATATCATTGCATATAGCAGGTATATTTATTAAAATAGCAGAATTATTTAACTTTTAACTGTATTCCGGTAAATGTATTTACGATTTTTGGTACACCATTGCAAAATCAATAAATATCCACTAACATTCACACAGCGCTATCTAGCCAAGTTAAGCGTGAACCTGTATTATGGGTACTATCAACATACACATACTTATATTTATTTTGACATACATACATATTATACATAGAAAACACTCAGACCATTATAAACAGACAGATCCCCGGCAGTCCAAACATTTGTATGCATGACCATGTCTGTTTGTATTGGTGTTAGTGTTTTTTGTATAATTTATTTGTATTATAATAAAAAATATGAATATATTTTCTTATCCATATTACAGGCTAAAGTGCTAGATGGCGCTGTGTGAATGTCAGTGGATATTTATTTATTTATAATGGTCCCTTATCATTCAGTAGCATCAAGCAATGGAGTTTAAATTATAAGCTCGATCGTTGATTGAAAAGTAATCGAATAATAATTGAGTCGCTCTTTTAGAGAGCTTATCTTATCACGAGATTCAGACGAAATCATCAGGTCAATTATTCATCATTATCATCGCTAATACGGCCTACTGCAAAGCACAAGCCTTCCCGAAACCCAAGGGCCCAATGTAGGTGACAATGGTGGTGAAAATTCTTCATTAGTAATAAATAATTAATCCAACGGTTCCATTAATATAAAAATAATAAAATTTATTTAAAGTTTCATTCATAAAATATATACATATAGAATCCAAATTGTACTAACATGATAAAATATTTCCATCCACCTAAGCTCAAGTATTCGAGGCGCTCAGACGGTTCCTTGTGCAAATAAATCAGGTCGACTGCCACAAATAAATCCACTTTGACATTTTCAGTTGCAGACGCCATGACACTGATGGGACGTGAACGTAATTTAGTTTGTAGACAATATATTTAAATGAAGAGCCCAATCGGGTAGCGACCTAGCGACAGCTTGGAATTATGTTCTCGAGCAGGATAATGTTTTATGAGATCAAGGACAAAGATTTCTCTCTGGGATTCGTCTAAAATATAATTAATAAATAACTATGGATATTTACACAACGGCAAAAAACCAAAACAAGCAAGTAATTGGAACTAGACTAAGAAATTTATCCGACGCTCTTACGGTAAAGAAAAACATCGTAAGGAAACCTGAGGACGCCTGCGAAAAGATCCAAAAGTTGTGTGTAAAGTCGGTCAATCCGCGACGACTGAGTTCTAGACACCCTTTACGGGTAGGCTCGTGCCCCTCGGTGAGAACGTATAATATGCTGATGATGTATATCTTTATGTACAAATAAATGAATTATCGATCTAATAGTCAAACATACCTAGCTATACACAGTAATCTCACTATTCATTTCACTTTCCAATTTAAAACTCAGTTCTAACAAATAATAACTGCTATCAAAATAAATACTACCTTATTTGCATAACAATATCAACTGTAACAAAAATATCTTCAGTAACCAAACCAAGTTGATTTAACACCAAAAACAATATAATAACACAAATATCTCATTTTGCGGCCAATTGGAGTGAGCATACTCCTAAATCTTCAATCTGTTCCACCATAACACCATACGTCTTTGTGTCAAACAAATGGTGATATTAACAGGTCTTGCGGGTATTCCAAAAGCGATTGTTTTTCGTCACGGATACAAGTGTGATGGATGATCCGCCGACGGTATCGATTCCTTCAGGA
>PQWD01006583.1:135789-169441 GCA_019425675.1 Leucinodes orbonalis
CAATAATCTCTACTAATATTATAAAGAAGAAGATTTGTTTTTCATATTCAATCATTGATTTAAATATATTATCTCAATGTATCAATAAGCCGACGCTCTTACGGTGAAGGAAAACATCGAGATGAAACCTTCATGCACGCCTGCGAAGAGATTCGAAGGTTGTGTGTGAAGTCGTCCAATCCGCACTGAGCCCGCGTGGACGACTAAGGCCTAATCACCCTATACGGGTAGGCTCGTGCCCCTCGGTGGGGACGTTTAATGAGCTGATGATGATGATTCAATACTCCAAAACTACTGGACTAATAAAAAAAACTCACTGTTAAAAAGCTCTCTTATGCACTTTAATCATACTAGTTTTTTAAGTATTATGTAGTTAATCTATTGTGAACTATGTTGCTTTTCGATTGAAAATAATATACCTATTTTGCAATATAATTCCTTCTTTGCAACTAAAAGAAACATATTAAAAAATATATACAGCACAAGTTCATCAAAGCAAGCAACATCGTACTATAAATAATTTAGTGTGAAAATAAATAGTATTATTTATTTTCGTACTAAATTCAGTCGCTGCAAAATAAAACACCACGGTAATAATTGATTCTGCTAGGAAAACAAAAACATGCTAAAAACGTGTTTCTAAGTACCAATGACGGTGTTATTATGTTAGAAACTGGTTTCATTAATCTTTATCTAAATCAATTAAGCAAAATTAATATTCGAGGGTTCGATAGATTAGCGGCTAGCGCTTAAAATCTTCAATAATTGCGTTTACGTTATACTTGAATTGAACGCAGAAGTAGTCCTTATCGCTTACCAATCCACATAGGGTCAGCGTGGATGATAGGGCTCCATCCATAGCAAAGTTGCGTGGAAAAGCCTAATACTTTATCGGCTTGATAATTGATACATAGAAGTCATCCCGATATATTTACCAAGGATATTTCATTGCATAATCTGTGAGTATGGATCCATGACTAATGTACCAGATTGCGTAGTCTAAACTTCGGTAAATATGCTAGTGATTTTAAAATAAAGTTTTAAAAACACCGATCTTTGGTAAACAATAAACTAACTGCATAATTACACTCAAAAAATGTCCGCGGCAATATTATGCCCATCCGTCAGTTGAGCAAAATTTTCATTCATTATCACGTCGCTCGCTACATGTCATAGTGACATTGTAGTATGCTCGTGCTATTGATTTTGTACCCTTTTGTTGACGTCTTAAGGTCAAAATTTTCATGAATACTTTTATGTCATAAATATAGATGTATGTGTCAAGCGGTTCGGACATCTTTTGTTGATATTTCTTCTTGATTTGCATCTACAAATATTATCCAAAGAAGCCCTGATGACATAGCGAAACATGTAAATTGTGCCGTTAGCGAGCCCGTCATCGCGTTAATTGATCTCGGCCGACAATCATCGGCGACATGATGGATAGGGTTGACACTGACACTCTTGAAGATTATTTTATGCAGGTAATTTTCAAGTAGATTCAGTAGCCCAGTCTAGAGAGACTGGCTATCTTTGGAGGAGGCCTTTACCCATAGAGGGATCCTTGCAGAGGAAAGCTAAACCTTAATAACACTACTAACATAGAATAAGTAAGAAAAAAATCGAAAAAACACCAATACTAACAAAAAATATATTATTATTTTTTACTCTGAAATATTAACTTTTTCATATTTTTTTTTTGTAATATCTGCTTGGAAAAATAAAAGGCTTTTTATTTTATTTTATTAATTTTCAGTAAAAGTATTGAGAACGAGACGTTGATTTGGTTTTCGTATATTTTTTTATCATCTATAGGCAGACATTTGACCGCCATCTCACCTGATGGTAAGTGATAATGCGGCCGAGGATAGATCATGCCTACCTGGAAACAGCCTTTTCACTCTTGCCTTTAATACGGCCAGGATGTAATGATCGGGGAACACATAAGGAGGCAAAGAGTTCCATTCATTTGCGGTGCGCATTTTTCGTATCCACAAATACTGCGAATGGATGGATGGAAATATATGCGTTTCATTTCATTTCATGTTTTCTGAACTTTTACGACCCATTAGGTACAATGGTTGAGAGGTTGTCTGCTTCACAAAGGATTACGGGTCAATCCCCGAGCTGTGCAAAATTTGGGAATATGTGCATGTCTGTCAGATGGCTCTCAGCCTTAAAATGTTTATGCAACGAGTCTGCGGGCTTCCTAGAGCGATACTCTTCGACTTAAGACTTAGGCTCTTGAATTTGACCATCTGTTGGAATATGAACATGTTTGTCAGATGGCTCCTCAGTCTTAAAATGTTTAGGCAACGAGTCTAAGGGTGTCATGTAGCGAGACTCTTCGGCTTCATACTTAGGCCTTTAGCCTTCACTGGGTGTTGTATGTGTATATTAGTAGTACTGAACGCAACTTTCAACCCTAAATCGACCTCGGTATCAGCATTAACGTGACATACAATTACGCCAGCAAATAGCTCCGGCCGTTGATTGGTCTGTTGATCTTGATGATTCATTTGTATGTGTGTGCTAACATACGCCGCGTGAATTCAACGGGCTGGGGACAGGGGGATGTCAAAGATCATCATCATCAGCTCATTAAACGTCCCCACCGAGGGGCACGAGCCTACCCGTGTAGGGTGATTAGGCCTTAGTCGTCCACGCGGGCCCAGTGTGGATTGGACGACTTCACGCACAACCTTTGAATACGTGCATGAAGGTTTCCTCACGATGTTTTCCTTCACCGTAAGAGCGTCGGATAACGTACATATATTTTCGAAAATTTGAAAACACATTGGTACGTGTTGTGATTTGAACCAAAGCCCTTCCAGTAGGAAGGCGACAGTCCACACCATTGAGCCACCGACGCTCCGTCAAAGATAATGATAAGATAATGATGCGATAGGCGGGTTGAGAAAATACTACGGATCATTGACTATTGTTGCTAAAAATAATTCGGTAAATATAGCTTACCATTGAAATACAATAAAAATGATGTTATTTGTAAGAGGACTGACATAACGACCTATCTTGCTTGATCAGCAAGTTGAAGTGGCAGTGGGCTTGTCACGTATCGCAGAACCGATTGCCTTTGGAGCAGACAAGTTCTGGAATGGAGACCGCATCTTGGCATAGCTTAGAACGCCCTCCGGTCCGATGGACCGACCTGCAAAATATGCTGGTGGAGGCTAGATAGCTCTCCGCTTTACTTTACCGGTATATTTAAATAGGGAATGGGGGAAACATATATCCAGCAGTCAGCTACGAAGGTTGAAGAGTTGTATGTGACCAATCATTGCGGCCAATGGGATTGAAGGGCTAAATATCCTAACACATAATAGATTTTCTATTGTTTTCCCGCGACAACATACGCGAGTAAGTTAAAGTGGCTGGAAGTCAATAGATCACGACAACTTTATACGGCACGGTTAACATTTGTAGTATACCAAGTTATCAAAGAAAAATAAGCGCTATAAAGTAAAGTAGACAATGTAAGCAGGCTAGCGAAGCGTAAACCGTATTTCCTGATGACCTTTTAAATGCTTGGTGACTAAGTTTGAGTACGATTACATAAAGCCTTAAGGTTAAGTGTTTTGGAGACATTTAGTCCCATAAATAAATATATTTTTCGATAAATAATAAATAATTCGTGTAAGTATGCATCCACCGTAGTGCCGGAAAAACCGAGAAAAGGAGCGTCATAATTTTCATTACCGGAGGTTATAAGTTGAAGGTCGGAAAGAAAGAAAGAAAGAAAGACATTTATTTTTCAAAACATGTGTCATAACATAACATATAACATGAATGCTCGTCTTAAATAGTTAATTGGGTACCAACATGTTTTGCCATCAATGGCGTGTAAAATATTAATATAGGAACAATGTCAATTTTTAAGAATTAAAAAGAATATGTCATTAAAATAATAAACAAGTCATAATTAAAATTCAATACTACTGAAAAAATTAAATTAATTATAACATAATACAATTTCTATATGAATTCATTTTATAATAGTATCATTTAAAAAGTCATCAAACTGTAGTAACATTTGTCTATTAAAAACATTTTAAGATGTTTTTTAAATAAATTGGTGTTGAGCTTTTGCAACCTCTGAGGAATCTTGTTAAATATCTTGGGCGCCATGCAAATCACACTTTTATTTAATAATGTGGTTTTGGCTGTATGCAAACATAATCTATCGCCACCACGACGATTCCTAGTAACAGCATCCGACAACTTCGGGAACAAGTGAGGATTACATTTCACAAACACCGCTACCTCGTATAAGTACAGTGACGGAAGTGTTAAAATTTTATGTTTCAAAAATAATGGTTTACAGCTTTCTGTAGTCTTAATGCCAAACATAGCCCTTACGCAGCGTTTTTGTGCTTTAAATGCGGTCTCTTTATTAGTTGAATTTCCCCAAAAAATAATGCCATATCGAAGTACAGAGTCTGCCAGACCATGTAAGCTGTAAGTAGTGCGTCTTTGTTGACTACTGCTGAGAGTCTGTACAGAGCAAACGCTATACTACTGACTTTTTTATTTAATTCTTCGATATGATTTTTCCAATTTAACCTTTTGTCTATGTGCAAACCAAGGAATTTCGCGTTATCAACTGCATTTATTTTATTGCCCTGATAAAAAATATCAAAATCAGGAGATTTTGATTTTTGTTTGAAATGCATAATGTGAGTTTTATTAAGATTAATTTTCAAATTATTATTATTAAGCCATGAGATAATTGATGTCAGTGATTCGATTATGTCAAAATTATAATTGTCAATGTCATTACACTTCAGAGTTACGGTGCTGTCGTCAGCAAATAGTGTCATTGGGTGTTAAGTAGCATTTGGCAAGTCGTTAATATAAATGAGAAACAAAAGGGGACCCAAGACACTTCCTTGAGGGACACCATATTTAGTATGGCGCTCATTAGACAGGTATTTCTCTTCTCGTTTATTAACGAGATTAATCCTAGATATTACCGTTTTTTGGCTTCGATTCGTTAGATATGACGGAAGTCGTTAGGTTTATCGCGTTCTTATTGTAATGCATAGCATTATAAGGTTCGAGCAATTATCGTTTGACAGTTTAGATTTGGATCTCGTGCAATACTATTCAAGAGAAATTTATTAGTTTCCTTCTCGGATTTTTTTTTGTGGACTTTCCTCTGTTCGTAGCAGATTGCCTTCACAGCTTCTCCAAGCAAATGGCGACCACATATAGCTTTCAGCCTAAGTGACAGATCCCGATTTCGTTCCGGTTCCAATTCTGATCCAATTTCAGCAATCCAAATTTATTAACGTAAAATTACAACTTTGGTTCCAATTTCATTACTTCTGCTACAATTTAGATATAAGCATTAAGTAGCTTTATTATTAAATTCTACTAAAAAAACGAAAAAGGGATGTAACTAATATTTATTTTTAAAACTTACTACGTATATGTATTTGTCTATAATTATCTTTATAAAAAATATTATTGTCTTCATTATTCATGTTAAAGGCTGTTTTGTATCTCTCTAAAGACACGTGAAATTTGTCCCAAGGTTTGTTATTTTTTGGGTCAAGAACCGGCTTGCTTGTGAGTGTAAACATTTCATTGTAACGCCCGTCTATTTTAAAACATTTGCTCATACGACGCTCGTCGACATATAATCTTTATAATTAATGAAGAGCTAGGTAGGTTCCACCGCAATGTCACATATCGTCCTGAAAAATAGGAGTGTTTTACTTCTGTGTTCCGGGATAAGGGCACTGTAGCTAGTAAAATTACCGGGTATGAGAGAACTAACATCTGTCGTTTTGGGTGACGGGCGCATGTCAATTTTGACGGAAAATAATGACTACCCGTTTATTGATTTTCTTCAACCCTACAGCTGTCATGGTCAGGCGTATTACTTACTCCTGTTCATTTAATATCATAAAAAAATTGTTAACTCTCTCTCTTCAACCTATCGCAGTCCACGCCTGGAGGGCACTTTTACTGTATATTTTATTCATATTATATTTTATTTTCTATCCAGGATCAAACATACTAAAGTCGCCACGGGCTCGTCGCGTGCGCACAACGTCAATGTCGCAGCCGAACAAGCGAACAACAGCCGAGAGTATATTACACGCGGACCGGAGGACGATCTACACTGCCGGCAGACCGCCCTGGTACAACTGCACTGGTGGGCAGGAGGTGGAGCCTTTTCTAATCGGTGCGTTTGAATGATCCTTTTTTTATGACATTTAAACATACAAGTTCTAAGCAATTCTATGTTACGTTACGATAGCACTGTGGTCAAAAATCACTCTGGTCCAACTGGCCCATTACAGCCAAATCATGGATACCACAATCTTGAATTAAAGACATAAAGATCACGAAAGAGTTGGTACTGTTTTATTAATTCAACACTGATTTGCAGGGTGTTTCTGTTTGAAGGTATATGTGGAGCGAGCGCCTCTGGCAAGACCACGGTTGCTGCTAAAATCATCGAATCTCTCAACATCCTTGGGTGACAATCGTCAGCATGGACTCTTTTTATAAGGTAAACATACAGCCTTAAGATTCTACTCCAGGACACAGGTTTTCCTTCTCAGAAAGAGATTGGGCCGTAGCCCATTTCGGGCCTCATACCGATTGGGCCTTATCCATGCCAGAAATAAATATATATACAATATATAATAAGAAAAAAAAATCTATTGGTGTTGTCTTATGCCGTGTGTGGACGACCTATAAAAGGTTATTCTCAAAATTCCAACCTCGGATAAATTTTAACAGGCCATAATATATTAGTAAGTTAGGGTTCATCATCAGCATCATATCACCGATACGAGGTATTGTCCACTGGTTAGGTTAGAGTTATTTTTATTTTTTGCTTACTGTTTTTACTTTTTATGTGTCCATCATCAGCTCATTAAACGTCCCCACCGAGGGGCACGTGCCTACTCGTATAGGGTGATTAGGCCCTTGACGTCCCCGCGGGCCCAGTGCGGATTGGCCGACTTGAAGTGCGTGAGCACACCCTTTGAATCTCTTCGCAGGCCTGAACAGGTTTCCTCGCGATGTTTTCCTTCACCGTTAGAGCGTCGGGTAACGTACATATAATTTCGAAAATTCGAAAACACATTGGTTCGTGGCGGGATTTGAACCTGCGCCCTCCCGGTCGGAAGACAGCAGTCCACAACATTGAGCCACCGACGCTCTTATGTGTGCTTTATGTAATAGTAAAACTTTGCAAGTGTTTATATAATAACAACGTGTGATTGCATCCCAGGTGCTGAATGAGAAACAGCATCAGCAGGCGGTGCGCAACGAATACAACTTCGACCACCCGGACGCGTTCGATATGGAGTTACTGATCAGCGTTCTTCAGCGGCTCAGAGAGGGCAAGAAGGTCGAAGTGCCCATATACAACTACGTCACACACTCCCGGGAGAATCGCACGGTATGGCTAATAAACATTTATTTATATTACTAGCTAACCTGTTCCATCTGAGAAGGTGTGCTATGAATAAGCAAGTTTTGGGTTTGGTTAGACTATCTTTTATAGCACGTCCCAGGGCCTTAAAACAACGCTTCACCTTCCCTATTTATTTTTGTAATATTGCAAATGAGCAGACGGCGTACCTGATGGTAAATTAACGCCCATTTTTTAATACAGGATTTTATTATATACAGGATGTTCAAGACGCTCACCTGATGATAAGTGCCTGACCATAACAAAGCGTCATGTATTTTTTTTATTCCAGAAGGCATAACAAATACGCTCATTCACCTTAACGAGTGCCCAAGGGTAGCGGTATCACTTCTCGTATGCTTGATCTATGAAATAAATAAAAAATACTTGAACTCAAAATTTCTTTGTTCTAATAAATATTTTACATAATATACTCTGGAATTGTTTTGATATGTTTTTATGATAAGTTATATAGTAATTTGCTGTGTTGTTTACCGCAGAAATTCACTGATTTCTGTTGTTATCCGCCATCTGCTTCTCTGAGCTCGAATGAGAGAGGGTTCCCAGCCTATAATTATCTAATTAAGGCCCTTAATAACAAGTTAATACTTCATTACCAACACCATAATAAAAAAAGCAATCGTCAAAGTATACATCACGTTGCTACAGAAAACAATGTATGGCGCCAACGTGATAATCTTCGAGGGTATCCTCGCGTTTTATAACGCGGAGGTGACGAAAATGCTGGACATGAAGGTGTTTGTGGACACGGACGCCGACATACGACTGGCCAGACGACTGCGCAGGTATTTGCTAGAACCATTACCAAGGTTCCAAATAGGTTTATTTTAAAATGCACCAATTGGTACTTTATTGTCACAATAGTACATTCCATAGTACATCATTCACTCATTCGTTCTGTTTTAGGGTAGATTTTAGTTGGTAATAACATTATTGAAAAATATATTCTACTATATTATCGTCTATATAAATTATAATAATAAATAAATATCCACTGACATTCACACAGCACCATCTAGCCCCAAGTTAAGCGTGAATCCTGTATTATGGGTATTAAACAACGGACAAACATACTTGTATACATTTTTTTGTAAATACATACATGTTATACATAGAAAACACCCAGACCATTACAAACAGACATGTTCATGCACACAAATTTTTGTACTGCCCGGGGATCGAACCCGGAACCCTTGGTGTTGCAGTCGACCTCTCAACCGCAACACCAAATGGGTCTCATACTATTTAAAGACCCATCTGGTGTAATGGTTGAGACGTCGGCTACTACACTTAGGGTTCCGGGTTCGAATCCCGCGTATCACAAACATTTGTGTGCATGAACATGTCTGGTTGTAATGGAACACATAGAAACACCCAGTGTTTCTATGTATAATGTGTGTGTATTTACATAAAAGTGTATATTATTATGTTTAGCACTCTAACTACAAGCTCCTCGCTTAATATGAGGCTAGATGACATTGTGCGAGCGTCAGTGGATATTTATTCCAATTCGTATTTACACCAATTTGTACTTTATTGTCTCAATAGTCATTTCATAGTACATCATTTACTCATTCGTTCTGTTTTATGGTAGTTTTTATTTAGTAATAACATTATGAAACGATATATTCTACTATGCACTTACCATTAACATATACGTTGTACTCGAATACCAAATTAATAGATGGATTGTACAGTGTCATAATGGAGTCGCCAAGTTGTTTGTAGAAAACAGCTTTATGTTCTTTTTGTAAAAAGATTTATTATTTTTGGAATTTTTCAACACTGACTCTTACGCCCGTATTCTAGAACGAAACTTGAAAGAGTAGAATAAAAAAGGGATAGCACTCTATAGGATAAATAACATCATCCCTTTCTAACTCAATTTAAGTGTAGATCAACGTCGAGTCTCGTTCTAGAATACGGGCCTAAAATAATTCATTGTTTATTATTTTTGGTCACTCATACGTAGCAAGACACGCTACGAGTATCATGTGATATACACACCTAATACCTAACCTATAAGAACTGTTTTTCAGGGACATAGTGCAACGCGGTCGCGAACTGGAAGGCGTATTGAAGCAATATCTGACATATGTAAAGCCGGCGTATCAGAGCTACATCGCGCCTTGCATGGCCCACGCGGACATCATCGTGCCTCGCGGCGGAGAGAACAAAGTAGCCATACACCTTATCGTGCAACATGTGCATAAACAGCTGCAGTTGGTACGTATATTTTTTATTTATTTATTTCATACGCATTGGTGGGTTATGACCCAATCTTCCCATGGCTATGCTGTTAAGGCTTGTGCCCTGCAGTGGGCTGTTTTAGACTGATTATGATTAATAATAATTAATAAATATCCACTGACATTCACACATCGCCATCTAGCCCCAAACTTAGCATTCGCCTGTAATATGTATACTAAACAACGGATCAAATACTTCTATATTTTTTTTTTGTAAATAAAATAAAAAGAATTGAAAACACCCAGACCACAAAAACAGACATGTTCATGCACACAAATGTTTGAACTGCCCGGGATCGAATCCGGAACGCTTGTGTAATAGCCGATGTCTCAACCATCACACCAGATGGATCGTCATAATCTACACTGTCTACATGTCTCCTTCACTTTTGATGACACTTCACCATGACAAGACTTAAGTTGTTAGGTTGATTGTTAATATGAATATTCTATTTCAGCGCGGGTTCAAAGTCCGCGAGAAGCTGGCCGTGTCCCACGTGGGCCAGCCCGTGCCCGACTCGCTCTTCGTACTCAAGGACACGCCGCAGGTGAGCCCACACGCCCAACGCTGGACATAATCCCACTTACAATAGGAGCTATGTGCAGTAACTCTTTGTAGGAAATAAAGACTATTGAACCTAACTCTCCTAGAGGGGCGTTCAAACATCATCAGCTCATTAGTCATCAGTTTAAGCATTACGTAACACAATTTAATTCTCAAATTGGCAACCCATTTCATTTACGTTAGTTTATTAGTAAATAAGCTGAAATAGAGCGTCGGTGGCTCAGTGGTGCGGACTGTCGCCTTCCTACCGGGAGGGCTGAGGTTCAAATCCCGACACGTACCAATGTGTTTCGAATTTTCGAACAATATATGTACGTTATCCGACACTATTACGGTGAAGGAAAACATCGTGAGGAAACCTTCATGCACGCCTGCGAAGAGATTCGAAGGTTGTGTGTGAAGTCGTCCAATCCGCACTGGGCCCGCGTGGACGATAAGGCCTAATCACCCTATACGGGTAGGCTCGTGCCCCTCGGTGGGGACGTTTAATGAGCTGATGATGATGATGATGAAGCTCAAATAAGAGCTTTATTATCTTACGCAAATAATTGTGTGTATCCAAACTTTTTTTTTTAATAATCACGCAGGTGTTGCGCATTAAAACTATAGCAAATCTTGTGCGACTTCAGGGTAAAAATGGTCATTTGTGCAGTTAGTAACGTTTATAAAGGGAGAGTTCAGTTCAGAGTTTGTACTGCCGGGATCGAACCCGGAACCTTGTAGTCGAAGTGCCATTACATTAGATGGGTCGTGTCTTATAATTCTTAATTGTCATATTATTTTAATTGTTTATAGTTTTTTTATCACTACATAATATAAAATAAAGTCGCATTTTTTGTCCCTATGTGCGTTTAAAACTACACAACGGATTTTGATGCGGGTTTTTTTAAGTAGATGGAGTGATTGAAGAGGAAATTGTTTTATGAAATAAATTGAATTTAATATATGATATGCTTTTGATATTATTACCAGGTGCAAGGTCTCCACACGTTCATCCGCAACAAGGACACGCCGCGGGACGAGTTTATCTTCTATTCGAAGCGTCTGATGCGGCTGGTTATTGAGTTTGCGCTATCCCTACTGCCGTATTCTACGCACTGCGTCGATACGCCACAGGGGTTCACTTATACCGGTTAGTAAATACTATCAGCTATGCCATATATTTAATAATTAACCCTTTGATTTAGTGTCAGTGGCTCAATGGTATAATTAAATTTTGGCATCTACCGGGAGGGCTGAGGTTCAAATCCAACCACGTACCAATGTGTTTTAAATTTTTCGAAAAATTTATGTACGTTATCCGACGCTCTTACGGTGAAGGAAAACATCGTGAGGAAACCTGCGCACGCCTGCGATTCAAAGGTTGTGCGTGAGGCCGTCCAACCCGCGCTGGGCCCGCGTGGACGACTAAGGCCTTTACACCCTATACGGGTAGGCTTCTGCCCCTCGGTGGGCGTTAAATTACCTGATGATGATGATGATGAACCTTTTGACCGCAAATGACGCTTTAAAACGCCAGACACAACAGAAAAGAAAGAAATGTTTATTCTGTGACAGTGTACAATATAACCTTAAACATAAAAACTTAAATGTAAAGACACAGAAAAAGTACACTTATTATTTTCACTTTCACTTTATATAATACAAATATACAAAGTTTATGAAAGGGAATATGGGCGAATAGGGTATATATCTTACTACTTAACATTAATAGAATTTCCACTGTCTGGATTCCCGGCGTTAAATTGGTTAACGAAAACGTCGACCCTTGATACTTATAATTGTATACATAACCAATGGATTAGTAACCATAATCGCATTGATTTAAGGTCGCAAATGCGATGTGGAGAAGATATGCGGCGTGTCGATCTCCGCGCCGGGGAGACCATGAGCAGGCCGTTGGCGACGTTTGCAAGGACATCCGCTGGAAGATACTCATACAGACGAACCAACAGACGGACGAGCCGGAGGTGAGTCCACTCGTCTATAATAATAATGATTCTTTGCTACATCCATAAAGTGTTCGTAAATTACATCAAAACTTATAACGTTATCACCATCAGCTCATAAAATGAAATATTTTTATAACGCCAAATTAAAATAGAACAATAAGGGATAATAAATAATAAATAAATATCCACTGACATTCACACAGCGCCATCTAGCCCCAAGTTAAGCGTGAAGCCTGTTTTATGGGTACTAAACAACGGATAAATATACTTATATGCATTTTTTTTTTGTAAATACATACATATTATACATAGAAACACCCAGACCATAATAAACAGACATGTTCATGCACACAAATGTTGTACTGCCGGGATCGAACCCGGAACCCTTGGTGTTGCAGCCGACCTCTCAACCGCAACACCAAATGGGTCGTCAAATAATATAATAAATAATAATAAATTAAATAGCGTTAAATTCTTGTGTTCTGACACAGAAATAAAAATTTCTTCTATAGTGCAATCAAAAATTATAAAAAAATAGTTTAAACCTTCGTCCACAGATATACTGCTGCGTCTGCCAAAACACAAAGTACTACCGCGTGATACCTATACCGTGATAGTTAAAAGACATATTATTACATTTTTTTTTATTTGTTTTGAATGTTACTTTTTAATAGTTTAATTTGTCATTGAATGAATTGTATAAGTAATATCAGATCTTACGAAAAACGTATGTAAGTAACATTTATTCAGAAACAATAACAACATGCAAGGTTAAATAAAAATAACAATTTTCAAATTTGTTATTGACTGTAAGGGGTTAAGACTATGTTTTTTATGCAATAAGTGAACAGGACGGTCAGGACGCTCATCTGATGGTAAGTGATACGCCTGACCATGACAGAGCGGCATTAAAGGAGACCATCAACTGATAGACAGTTATTATCCTCCATCAATGCCGCACTGCGCCCGTCACCCGAGACAACAGATGTTAGGTCTCTTAAACCCAGTAATTTCACTAGCTACAGTGCCCTCATCCCGAAACACAGAAGTACTGAACACTCCTGTTTCACAGGACGATATCTGCACTGCGGTGGTGCCTACCTAGACGACTCAGTACCGAGTCTACCACCTAGTAGCCTGTGATGCAATACAAATAAATAAATACAGGCTGCCCTAGTTTAGGGGGAAAAGGTTAACATGTAAAAATAAATAAATAAATATCCACTGACATTCACACAGCGCCATCTAGTCCCAAGTTAAGCGTGAAGCCTGTATTATGGGTACTCAACAACGGATAAATATACTTATATACATTTTTTTGGAAATACATACATATTATATGTACAAACGGACATGTACATGTACATAAATGTTTGTACTGCCCGGGGATCGAACCCGGAACCCTTGGTGTTGCAGCCGACCTCTCAACCGCAACACCAAATGGGTCGTCATATTATATTTACTTATTATATTGTTGGCAGCTATACTACCTGCGTCAGCCCAAAGACATAAAGGACGCGGCACTGTTTTGTCGTGATGTATGTCGACTGTTTAAAAGTTATGTGTTTTGTAATTACTGTTTCATCATCATCAGCTCATTAACCGTCCCCACCGAGGGGCACGAGCCTACCCGTATAGGGTGATTAGGCCTTAGACGTCCACGCAGGCCCAGTGCGATGGACGACTTCACACACAACCTTGAATCTCTTCGCAGGCGTGCATGAAGGTTTCCTCACGATGTTTTCCTTCACCGTAAAAGCGTCGATACGTATATATTCGAAAATTCGACACATTGGCGTACTGTCGGGATTTGAACCTCAGCCTTCCCGCAGGAAGGCGACAGAATGACTGTTTGTGCCAAATAAATGAAAAAATAATATATTAATTATTTATTATATTGTTGACAGCTATATTACCTGCGTCTGCCCAAAGACATAAAGGACTACCGCGTGATACTGATGGACGCGACGGTGGCGACGGGCGCGGCGGCCATGATGGCCATCAGGGTGCTGCTCGACACGACGTGCCCGAACACTGTATCAGTCTGGTTTCGTTGCTGATGGCAGAGATAGGGGTGCATTCTATTGCGTATGCGTTCCCACAGGTAAGCATAAGTATTTGCGTAGATGTGTCCAATTTGATTATTCATCATCATCATCATCAGCTCATTAAACGTCCCCACCGAGGGGCACAAGCCTACCCGTATAGGGTGATTAGGCCTTAGTCGTCCACGCGGGCCCAGTGAGATTGGACGACTTCACACTCAACCTTCGAATCTCTTCGCAGGCGTGCATGAAGGTTTCCTCACGATGTTTTCCTTCACCGTAAGAGCGTCGGATAACGTACATCTATTTTCGAAAATTCGAAAATACATTGGTACGTGTCGGGATTTGAACCTCGGCCACCCGGTAGGAAGGCGACAGTCCGCACCACTGAGCCACCGATAATTTGATTATTAAAAATGGTTAATGTTGATTGAAGGAATTGAAGAAATTGCCAATATAAATAAATATCCGCGGACAAACACAACGCCATCTAGCAAGTTAAGCGTGAAGACTGTGGGTACTAAACACGGATAATATACTTATGTAATTTTTTTTGGAAATAAATAATAATAGATATCGATTGACATTCACACAGCGCCAGACTATATATATATATATATATATATATAATATATATGTATTGTAAATACATACATGTTATACATAGAAAACACCCAGACCACTATAAACTGACATGTACATGCACGCAAATGTTTGTACTGCATGGGATCGAACCCGGAACATTTTGTTGATATACAAAAAAACGTTTATAAGTTCGTTCGTATTAGTATCCCTTTGTTTAGTACCTATATTACAAGATAGACAAGTTTGGGGCTGGACGGCGCTTTATGAATATCGGTGCATAGACTTAAGAACCTTTGTACTCTCTCTTCAACCTATCGCAGTCCACTGCTGGACACAGGTCTCCCCCATTTTGCGCCAGATATCCCGGTCCTCCGCTTTTCTCATCCAGCTCCCACCAGCGACCTTCCGCAAGTGGTCGGTCCCTCGGGCCAGAGGGCGTCCTACGCTACGCTTGCCGAGACGCGGTCTCCACTCCAGAACTCGTCTGCTCCAACGGCCATCGGTTCTACGATGGCAGAACCTTTGTACACTTAGTTGCAAATAAAACATTTGAATTATATTTATTTATGTTTATGTGAAATTTCACGATCACAGGTAAAAATAATAACATCAGCACTTGATCCCGAGATAAACGAGAAATTCTACGTGCTGCCCGGCATTGGGAACTTTGGAGACCGCTACTTTGGCACCGAGCCCAACGACGACGAGTGACGTCACGCGCACGCGTCACAACTTCGTAAGTAAATTGTGTTATATGGGAAGAAAGAATGGGTTATGGAACCAATTGGTATACTGACAATGATAGTTGTATGAATTTCACCAGTGATACTTAATCATTATTAGACACAAATATACTTCATGAATGAACTTTATCTCTTTATGAGTATCTTGCAAAAATAGAAACTACATTACTTGAAGAATTTACCTGTTTTAAAGTGAAAACCAATGAAATTTTTGGCAATGTAAATGCTAATGCATGCCTAAGGGGTAACTTAAACTTTAATAGGAGCTACAGGTTAAAAAACGTTATAATAAAGAATATAAACCTGATGTTATATTAAGAGTTCTTTACGATACAAGTTTATTAATTTTAACATCCCAAAGTCCACTATTGGACTCTTATTTACTGGACGATAAAGGTTTTTTTATATCTAATCCCAATTGGTAGGCAGGTTGGATATCCCCAATTTATATCTCACTTTAGGGTATCCAACCAGTAGGTTTAATAAAAGATAGCGAGCTACCCGCTATATGCTGAATTTGTACCTAAGCTTATATATTTTTATCTGCAATACAACAGCGCACATGTTAATAAAATATATATTTTAGCACCTTTAATAGGCTTACGTTTAGCGTTTTGCGTTTTACGATCATGGCGTGACTTACTCGTGATAATGAATCATACATATTACTATTCGTCAGTCACGAAATCGTATATTGTATTGTAAAACTAAATGCAAAAGCCTACACAAAATATATACAAAATGTTGATAATTGTATTTTATAATTCAAAATTCTTTATTCAAATTAGGCTTACAAAAAGCACTTATGAACGTCAAAAAATATACAAAAATATAATAAAAAACAATTAAAAATACTAAACTAAAAATATGAATTTTGATGCTTTGAAAAAAAAGCGCTTCAGTGGATTGGCCTGTTGACTCAACTTTCATAAATCAATGTACATTAAGAAAATTGAATTTTATAAACTATTACCGACAAGTAAACATTTGGTTCCATAATCTAACAAAGAATGTTCAAGATATTGTGAGTGTGTATGTACACAGTACATGCGGAATAGTTAAGACACGATAGTTGTACGCATTTCGTAGTATAAGACTTTGTAAAAGGCTGCATACATTTGTTCGCTTTGTACAAGCTTGAAATGTAAGTTATACAATGTGAGCCCTACAATTTTTTTCTACTATTTAGAGGTGATTTTACAGGCTTTCCCGTTAATAAATAATTTTAAATATTGAACTGCATAATCTTAGTCATAGCGAGGTTCAAAAATATTAATAAAGCAGAATATTTCAGCCTATAACTTCAAAGATGAAATTATTACTATGACACCAGATTACGAATTTAAAGTTTTATAAAGTGACATAAAAATAATTTTTGGAAGTGATTCAAGTATATATATATAGTGAAGTAAGTATATAAATATAATTCTGTCATCAAATAAAGTGAGTTATAAATTATAATACCATATGTTTTCTAATAAGAATACTACCAATTTCTCTCTTTTGAATAAATGCTTAAGATACTACCTGTTCAATAAAACTTAATTATGTAGTGATCTACATAATGAAGTTTTACTCAAAGAATGTATAAGTCCCCGTTATATTGCAAACTCTCTGAATTTTACATATGAACGGAGCTTTTCACTTTCTACCAAGAAACTCTTGCTTGTTTGCCTCTATATTTTAAGCAAGGTTTTATTTTAATGTAACGACATTGATTATAATCTGACGGATTTCACAATTTAACGGTGACGTAAACATGACTCACAGATTTAAATCGCACAAGCGTATGCAGCCTAGTATTATGCGTCTGGCTCTAATCATTGTATTCCTATTATTAATAATAATTTATTGTATTCTTTACACGCATATACAAACGCATTTTGCTATGGAAGTGGTATGAAGTTATTTTTAGATCTTTCCAATAAGGTGCATTTTTTAATGATTATTTATACACTACATGTATAATTATATACTAAATTTACTTGTATTGTGTTCATTTGTTTTTAAGTACCTTTAATGCTTTTAAAGCAACCTTTTACAGATCCAATGATGTTTGGTCTAATAAAGACTTTTTTTTACAAATTAATTTTGATAATTGCATAATATATGCTAGTTCATGAGATCTTTACACGTCTCGAGAAAGATCTAAAAATAACCTATCGCCATATTGCAAAAACGAGTCTAGTCCACACTAATATACAATTATTATTAAGTTAACGAATAAACAATTGACTTAACATTTGACATAATAAAACTTATTAAGCAATGAGATCTCTTCACTTTGCTTTGTGGGAAATCCTATTCCCAATAGAGGGCCGATAAAGGCTAAAAACATTAAAAATAGCTTATTAATTCATTATTTATAATATATCAATGATAGGATTCAAAATACTTAGCAAACCAAAATTTTTACAATACACATTGTATGAAAAGAAGTCATATCAAAAATAAGGCGCCAAAGAATAGGTTGTTCCTAATAATGATTTCGATAATGTAGAGTGATAGGATAAACGGCAGATCACGCCTCCATAGCAACTTGCCTGTGGTTCCATAGACAAAGCACCATAGACCAACGTGTAGGTGAAATGGTAATGTGATCAAATTTAAAAATAACTAAACTTTTTCTGATGGAATTTCTATTGTGGTCCCTAGATGACACGGATTTTAAAACCTATGCAAAGAGAATAAAGGCGTTCTAGGGATCCTCTGCTTGGTGTGGAGGAATAAGTAACCTAGTATATGTTTAATGTTCTCTCAAATCCTATGACTTAATATTATGTTCACTTGGTGGTAGACTCGATACCAAGTCGTCTTGGTAGGTACCACCACAGTGCCAGATATCGTCACGTGGAATAAGTGTGCTATGCACTTTTGTGTTTCGGAATGAGGGCACTGTAGCCAGTGAAATTACCGAGTATAAGAGACCTAACATCTGTAGTCTCTGGTGTCGGGCGCAGTGCGGCATTGAAGGAGGATAATAACTGTCTATCAGTTGTTGGTCTCCTTCAATGCCGCTCTGTCATGGTCAGGCGTATCACTTATCATCAGGTGAATGTCTTGACCGTCCGTTTCACTTCGTCACATAAAAAAATGATAATTATTACCCTGAACTTGATGCCGTTGATTTGTTCTTGAAAGTTCCATAATATGTTTAAACCTAATGTTCAAAACCTAATATTGTTGTATTAATCAAATAAGTTATTTATTGATGTTAATACTCGTACGATCTATGGTCACATTGCCATCACGAACATGCTATCTATGGTTGGTAGATTTACGATTAAAACGCTTAAATGTTATTTATAAAAGCGGTATTACCCAGCGCATTGCGTATTATATTTAAAAATCAATGAATTATATTGATCACTCATTGGATAATAAAAAAACTTTCACATATTTCTTTGTTGTTTTTTTATATTTTTAACTGAGATGTTAAGTTTGTTACACAGAAAATGTATCTCACCTGAAAAGTGTCCGCGCCAAATTCTGCCATCGCGTCATTTGGGCAGAATTTTCATTCATAATCACCTCGCTCGCTACATGTCATAGTGACATAGTAGTATGCTCATGCTTTTGATTTTGTACTCTGTCTATGCAAGGTCAAAATTTTTATGAACAATTTTATGTCATAAATATAACAGTAAGTCAACGTATGTGTCAAACGGCTCGGACATTTTTTATTTTTACATTCAATAAATTTGTGGAAGCATTGTATTCGAATAATAACGTTTCCACTATAATAAAAAATATTTAAAAATCAATTGTGGTTCATAAATCTGTTCAGTGTAGCACTCTGATATAAAGGACTCAAATAATGCCAAGCAATTTATTTAACACTATCAATACATTTATTAATATTATCCAATGAGTGTTAGTTCAAGAAATGAGTCGAATAGTTTATTAGTACAAAAGCTGTGTTCTTTTCCCAAAACTTAGATATATTATTGTTTTAAAAATAGAATATAGTATAACATTTAATGCTGGCTTACATTCATCTGTACATTTTTTTAAAATCTAAGTATAATACAGGTGTCTGCTATGAATTTTTATTTTAAAACGGGCTTACCTTAGGTACTAAACATTAAATAGCTTGATGACTGCAAACTAGTCGACTCAAATATCCGATATGACATAACCATGGTGCTTTTACATTACGAAATTTACTAAAAATCAAGTGTTCCAATAGCAGAATAGACGTTTATATTTAAAAAAACGATGTATAAATTCCATTTGTAAATGATGCTGCCATTTTGTTTTTTTGGTTTTATTTTCAGTATTAGAAATGACATGTTTTTTTTTATTTAGGCCGGTGTCAATGAGCGATGATGTGAACCTTTTTGTAGACATTTTTTATAATATTAAGTGCTGTTCTTTATCAAAATTATAACTTTAATTTTTGAATGTTTTTAATTGGTTTTACGTGTATGTCAAACGATGATTGATTTGAATTACGTTTATGATGATGTCAGACACTGATAAGAAAGTTTTTTTATTACGAATACTAAGGTAAATAGTATATTTACAAATATGCATCGTCGTTTTATGGCAAAACGGCCTAGTCAAGGCATTAACTTAATTATATGTATTTTATGTATATATTAGTGAATTGGCTTTTTAAATTATGATTTATTGGATTCACGAAGACCTCGCTTCTGTGTGTATTCAAAAACGAAAGATTGATATTAATTTAGATTAAATTTTAATTTTAGTTATTTATTTTACAGTATTTGTGTACTGTTGCGGTAGTTAAAGGTTCATAATAAGTTGTTTTTCTCTCAACTTAATGTGCTTAATATAATGTTTTTTGTCGACTGATTATGGCACACTACTTATTTGCTATTGCTAGAATGTTTGTGCATTTTGAATCTTATCGTTTAGATAGTAATGTTTATTTTTCATAATGCACATATAGATAAATATTGTATATACGAATTTATTATACAAGGCTCACATTGAATTGTAAGAATTGAATAAAAAGATTAGTGATCGTTTTAGATGTGTCTTAACTTGCGGACAGTAGATTTATTGACTTATAATAATGTAGTAGCGGCAATATTTTAAACGCATTTTCTTTATTCATTAGCAATGCTTATTGTATTATTTTAGGGAAATATTGATAATTACTTGGGCTTTCAAATTTGTAAAAGCAGGTGAGTGCAGTCTGTAAATAATGAGCGATACAAATTGGAGTCCTTGCATAATTGTTTTAACAATTTGATGCATGTTGGCGCCTTAAAGCCTACTGGATTTACAAATGTTAAAGAGCTTTCTATAACGGGATCCGTATTACTTATGCACTTAGATAAACAATTAACGAGATTCACAATGTCACTCGCGGGATCGGTCCGCGTGGAAATCATTAGGGGAGGCCTTCGTTCAGCAGTGGACATTTTAGGCTGTAATGATGATGATGACAATGTCACTAAAACGGTGTCCCAAGCAACATTCTGCCCGTCGCGTCAGGTGGGCAGTATTTTCATTCATAATCACGTCGCTCGCTACATGTCATAATGACATAGTAGTGTGCTCGTGCTTTTGATTTTGTACTGTTTCTATGACGCGTTCGTTCGTCGTCATGTGGCTTGAACGTTTTTTGGTTGAAGTTTCTTCGTGATCTAGTTATGTTTATCTGAGCTAAAGTTTTAATATAATACTGAGAAAAGATAGTACACTAAATATAGTTTATTGTAACAATACTCGTATTCCAGAACTTAAACCAATATATAAAACAAAAATAAAATTGAAAAGTTATTTGGCATATAAATGTAAGGTTTCATCAAAAAATATGACAGAGATCGCTGCATGTTAGAGTTTTCAAGTACTTTTTCTTATGTGGCGTCATTTAATTAAATTTTCAAGCAGAAAGTTGTGACTATATATATACTATATATAAGAACGCAATGTATTGTAAGACTGCACATGATTGTTTATCATAAAATTGAAAAGCCCCACAATTGTATTGCGTTATATTTTTAATGAAATACTTTATACCAGTTTACCTACTTTTTGCACAATTTGAATGTATTTCGATGACAATGTATTCGACTTGTACACTGTAGTCCAATTGTAACCTATAAGTCGCTGTGAATATGGAAAAAATACAAAAAAAGTGATTATAAAAGTGGAAAAACTATGAAATAAATTAAATGAGAGCAAATCTGAAATATTTTTATTTGTTCTCGTAATTTACAGGTAAGTTTGTGACCATTATCTTCTTACAAAAATCTCATGTATAATACAATATTCGTATTACATTATTTTTAATATAACATAAGTGTTCTAACCCTTAACCGCTAGTGATCGAGACAATATAAAAATTGTGTGACTTCATGAATTCTCTGGCGGCCAAAGGGTTAACATTGATATGCTATGTTATATAATGAGGTATATAAGGTCAAGTCAAAAGGCCTCTTTACTAGGAACTGAATAAACTAATAACTTTTTACTTAGGGTACACATCTGACTACTTTTTACGTAAACCAAGCTTTTTATTTGATTAGATTTTATTTTTATTCACAAGTCGTGATTTTGAGAGCATCTAATTAACTCAAACATACCTCCTCAATTTGGCTGGATTATTCGCTTAAGGAAAGCTATATACAAAGTTGAATAACAAGGATAAGACTCGGTAAGTATTTAATGTCGACTTTATTATTTTTATTACCACATTGCATACTTAATAAAATACATGAAATCGTTTCTGATAGTACTAGACTCGATACTGAGTTGTCTGGGTAGGAACTACACGTGTCCCGTAAGATACGAGTGTTGAGCACTTCTGTGTGTTCAGGATGAGGCACTGTAGCTAGTAAAATTACCGGGTATGAGTCCTAAAATATGCCTAGGGTGTCGGGCGCTTCAGTGTTGACGGAGAATAATTATTTTGTACAATGTTGGTTTCCTTCAATACTACTCTATCATGGTCAGGCGTATCACTTAACATCAGGTGAGCATCCTGATCGTTTGTAAACTTTGTAACTTGTAAAAAATAGGATACTCAATAAAATATAATCTGGCTACGAAATGGTGAACGTTAAAGGTCAGATATGATCGCTGGAGTCAAGTAGCGCTGCAGCATCAAATCCAAGTTCTCTTGTTTGGAGACGGTACCTCGCCGTGAGGGCTTTGGTTCTTTCTGGAAAAAAAACATGGTGAGTTACCATATGACCATAGTATATAAGTATGTTTATCAGTCATGTAGTACTCATTGGGTTAGATGCACTATGTTAGTATATATAGGTCTAAGATAAATAATAATTAATGCACTATCATCATCATCATCAGCTCATTAACGTCCCACCGAGGGGCACGAGCCTACCCGTATAGGGTGATTAGGCCTTAGTGTCCACGCGGCCAGTGCGGATGGACGACTCACACGCAACCTTCGAATCTCTTCGCAGGCGTGCATGAAGGTTTCCTCACGATGTTTTCCTTCACCTTAAGAGCGTCGGATAACATACATCTATTTTCAAAAATTCGAAAATACATTGGTACGTGTCGGGATTTGAACCTCAGCCCTCCCGGTAGGAAGGCGACAGTCCGCACCACTGAGCCACCGACGCTCTACAATTAGATGCACCATCACGAAGAAACGTCAACCAAAAAATATCCAAGCCCCATGATACATACGAAAATAATATTGTTAAATTTAGAATGGAAAATTATTCATTTAAATTTTGACCTTAACGCGTCACACAAAGAGTACAAAATCAAAAGCACGAGCACACTATGTCATTATGACATGTAGCGAGCGACGTGATTATGAATGAAAATTGTACCCAAATGAGGCGATGGGCAAACTTATGCTGCGGACACTTTTTGAGTTAGATTGTGTATCTAGTTAATGTATTGATTATCTACATAGCTTTATACATGTTTTATTTATTTCATCATCATCATCATCATCATCATTACAGCCCAATTATGTCCAATTATTATTTATTTATTTATTAAATATTATATTTGAATATTTATAATTGTGTTGCCATAATATAGGTCCTAACTTGTAGTAGTCTTCGCATTCCTCCAAAGAGACCTCGGCGCTGGCGATCCTGGACCCAAACCCGCTGTAGTACGACCCGTACCGCTGCTATATTAAATAAAATTAAATGATGTTAACAAATTTGGTTTTGTTATATGTCTCTTTTATATCATTAATTCGTTTTTTTTTGTAACCTACATTTATGTTGTTAATTCATTTTAAGAAATATTCAAATGTTAACGTAAAATTTAAGTGAACTAGGTTGTAATCGAAATGCAAATTTACCCTTTAGGAGTAAGCATATACAACATTGTAATTGAATAGTTTATATATTTAACCGTGTTAAAAATTAAAAAATGGGTACGAAATACCTACTTTAAATATAATTCTTTAAATATAATTAAGTAACACAAAACCTCACCTGCAGTTGCTTAGAGAACGCCTGCTCGGCCACCAAGCTGGCTGCGAACCTGAGACCCCTCGCGATGGCGTCCACGTACTTGACGTACAACGCCACCAGGTCCTTAAGGTCGCTGTCCCGGTGGGGGCAAAGCCTCAAGTTTATCCCTCCTATAGGAGGCGTTCCCTAGAACAGGAGCATACATATACCCAATGATGTAAAAAAGTATGGATTCGTGATATGCTCACAAAACGAAAAAAGTGTTCCGAATGCAGTGACAGCACACATACACATATTTCGCATTTCGAACACATTTACCTAAACAAAAGAGTACAAACTGTACTCTCTTCTGCGGTTCGTTTTCAAGGCACGGATGGCGTATCTACCTTTACATATACATTTATCGTTGCATATACCTAGATATGATATCGAACCAGTGGCGGGGTCTCCATTTATGAAAATAAATAGTGCATACCCATTTTTTCAAGAACTCGTGAAACTCTATCATATTGCAAGATTTTTAAAAAAGATAGCCATTAGGAGAATCGTCAAAAGCCTCTAAAAACTTAAAAATGGAAGGCGATATGCTGCCAATTATGATTCGTAATGACTGCATATATTTCATCAAATTTCATGTACATGGTTTTATCATAAAAACATCAGTTATATAAATATAATTCAGAGAGAGAGAGAGTATTTATGATGTTATTTATTCCCTTTATTTTATATTATTCACTACTAATGTAAATATTTAGTTATTTAATTCTGACTGTTATCCCATTCCCCCTTTAACCAATTCTTTTGCCTCATGCTCGAGCACTAACATAATATTATAATAATTTTACAAAATAATCTGAAACTAAAAAGAGTACGGACCATGAGTGTGTAGATGTAAATTTATTAATAAAAAAAAATCAGTTTCATAAACGTCCCCACCAAAAAGGATGAGCCTACCCGAAAAGGGAGTACCTATAGGCCTTAGTCACGCGGGCCCAGTGCGGATTCACGCACAACCTTCGAATCTCTTCGCAGGCTTGCGCAGGTTTCCTCACGATGTTTTCCTTCACCGTAAGAGTGCCGGATAAACGTACATATCATTTCGTTATCATTCTGAAAATAACACGTGGCGGGATATGAACCTGCGCCCTCCAAATCGGAAGGCAACAGTCCACACCAATGAACCATCGACAGCAGTGGCGCGCACAGAAATTATGAGTAGGGTATGCAAAATGAGTGACACTAATCGCATAAACGCAAAAACAATCAAATAATATTCATTTTTGTCAAATTGAGTGTTATTGATGCCAGCAGATCACTTATGGTTTCAAATCTGTAGAGGAGAATGGGCAAATAAGTGGGAATAATTTTATATGATGGCAACTTTGCGGGTTGACTGGACGCACAGGGTATGCACTGTATCTACATATAATATGGAGTGCATGCCACTGACTGACAGTTAATCACAAATTCAATATATCAGACTTTCCTACAATTTGAAACCTTACCTGATCAATAATGCATTTCATCATGAGGGTGAGCTTCTTGGTGTCGTATTGGTTCACCTCGTTGGTGACCATCACTCCGCCTAACATGTTGTAGCTAAACATTGCAGTTCACCATAAATATATAAAATAAATATCCACTGACGACCCATTTGGTGTAGCGGTTGAGACGTCGGTTGCACCAAGGGTTCCGGATTCCATCCCCGGGCTGTACAAACATTTGTGTGCATAAACATGTCTGTTTGAAATGGTTTGTATGTATAATATGTACCTATGTATTTACAAAAAAAAGATTTATATAAGTATGTTTATTCGTTGTTAAAAACACATAATACATGTTTCACGCTTAACTTGGGCTAGATGACGTTGTGTGAATTTCAGTGGATATTTATTATTTATTTTATTATTTATTACTGACATACACAGCGCCACCTAGCCCCAAACTAAGCCCTTGAAATATGGGTTCTAAACAACGGATAAACATACTTACATCATCATCATCAGCTCATTAAACGCCCACACTGAGGGGTACCAGCCTACCCGTATAGGGTGTATAGGCCTTAGTCGTCCACACGGGCCCAGTGCGGGTTGGACGACTTCACGCACAACCTTTGAATCTCTTCGCAGGCGTGCGCAGGTTTCCACACCATGTTTTCTTCACCATAAGAGCGTCGGACAACGTACATATTATATTGTTTTCGAAAATTCAAAAACACATTGGTACGTGGCGGGATTTGAACCTCAGCCCTGCCGGAAGGAATGCACCATTGAACCACATACTTATTTTTTATTATTACATAAAAACACCCAGACCAAGAGCCGTTCATGCACACAAATGTTTGTACAAACATTTGTGTGCACTGCTCGGGGATCGAACCCGGATCCCTTGGTGTAGTAGCCGACATCTCAACCATTATAGGTACCAAATGGGTCGTCAAATGATACACGCATAGATTGGTCATAAAGACCATATGACCCACGTCGTAACATCGAAAAGCCGAGACAATTGTTCTTTTGTCAATAAAAAACTGTCTGCTTCAAGCTGTAATCGCGCTATTTCTAAATCTATGTCCTCATATTTGAATTCTCAATCAAAATTAATTTTGACAACACCAAAAAATCTACCAAATTACTGAGCGACAATTCAATCAATACCAAATTAATTCTTTGTTTTGACATTTCTATTTCTATTCAAGTGGAAAATTTAGTAATTTTTGGGTTTATTAAAACTGGCAATCTGGTTACTTTTGATATGTTGGCAACACTGTAATAATGCGCAAAAACTTACATGTTAGCCATCACCACGTGATGTCCCGGCGGCGTGCACACCCTGTAGTGCCGCTCGAGGCTGTTACTCTTCAGCAAGTGTAGACAGCTGGTCACATCCCACATGTACCGGCGAAGGAAGTCGCTTCGCTCGGTCCATACATACGGCATCAGTAGGAGCTGGCATCTTAAATCATCATCATCAGCTCATTAAACGTCCCCATCAAGGGGCACGAGCCTACCCGTATAGGGTGTTTAGGCCTTTGAATGTCTTCGCAGGTTTTCTCACGATGTTTTCCTTCACCGTAAGAGCGTTGGATAACGTACATTATATAATCGAAAATTCGAAAACACATTGGTACGTGGCTGGGTTTGAACGACAGCCCTCCTGGTAGGAGGGCAACAGTCCGCACATTGAGCCACCGACGCCCGAACGAATTAAGAGAATTATCTGCGACACTCATATAGGTGGTAGACTCGGTACTGAGTCGTCTAGGTAGGTACCACCGCAGTGCCAGATATCGTCACGGGAAATACGAGTGTTTTGCACTTCTGTATTGCGGGATGAGGGCACTGTAGCTAATCGGGTATGAGACCTACTCGTAGCATCAAGTGTTGCCGAACTATCGATAGTTGACCTTGGAAAACCATCGATACTATCGATAGTTACTTCCTAAATCTGATACCACAATAATTATTTGAATATAAGCTAATAGTTCGTATTTTTTAAAATAAATTAAGGAGAATATTGATTTTCAGAATGTTGAATTTTTGTTGACATTGCAATTTCAACTTGTACAAGTATTATATCGACGATTTGGAGGAAACTCACGGATAATCAAAGGTAATTATCGTCATCATCATCAGCTCACTATACGTCCCCACCGAGGGGCACGAGCGTACCCGTATAGGGTGTATGGACCTTAGTCGTCCACGCGGGCCCAGTGCAGATTGGCCAACTTCACGCACCACCTTTGAATTTCTTCGCAGGCGAGCGCAGATTTCCTCACAATATTTTCCTTCACCATAAGAGCGTCTGATAAACTTAATTATTTCTAAAATACATTGGTACGTGACGGGATTTGAACCTGCACCCTCCAAATTGGAAGGCAACAGTCCATACCAATGAACTGACGCAATGGTGATGGAACCCCATAATTATATTTTGGATTTTCAACCTACCTATAATTAAGCCTGTCCTTATACTCAGCGGTGATCTTGAGCAACTTCGCGAACATCTTGATTTCCCTCGCCACGTCCGTCTGGAACACGTTGTCATAACCCTCTTTACAAGGCCAGATGAGGAAACATTCTGCGTTCAAACGCTGTGACACTTCTAGACACTTCTTGATCTGAGCGGCGGCTTGCGTGAAGGTACACGCGTCGGCACTGGTGATGGCACCTGATGTGTATCTAGAAATAGACATTTCATCAGCTTATAAACCACTAATAAATGTTCTGTTCTGACATTCATAAGTGTTCTGTAAGGACCTAAACTGAACAAACACTTTTCATAACATTGTAGGGTAGTACTTCACTGTAGGGTACAGGCCTCGTAGCATAGTAAAGATATGGAGAGAGGCCAGATGCAGATTGGTGCTAACGACTGCTATCGTAAGATTATAGCCGAGACTGACAGCTTATCGTGCCCTCCGAAGCACATTCGGCCATGTGCTAACCAAACTAAGAAAAGTCGTGTGTCCCAACTGGATTGGAACCCATGGATCGAATGCAGCAATCTAAGCCTTACACTCAGACCACTAAGGTTTTAGAAATTACAGTTGTAAGAATTTATTAGTTGTTGGCTTTGATTACAATCAGAATTCCCGAGGCACAAGTAATAGAAAACCTCGAGAAATCATAAACCCTATTTACAGAGAACAAATGAAAGCTTGGATCTTTTATCTCCTACAAGTATAACCAGTAAGTCCACTGCAAGACTTAGGCCTGCCATATTGACTCATTAATGAGTTGCCTTTGGCAAATGTATATGTTGAAACTCCTTTCTTGCTACTTCTATTTTATCGATCACCAACATCATCGGCGCATCATCATCATCCGCACACAGGTGTATTAAGGTCTTCGTCGTCCACGCGGACCCAGTGCGGATTGGCCGACTGCACGCACATCCTTTGAATGTCTTTGCAGTCGTGTGCAGGTTTCCTCACGATGTTTTTCTTCACCGTAAGAGCGTCGAATAACTCATACTTACGAAAATTCGAAAAGAAATTGGTACGTGACGGGATTTTGCGCCCACCCGATGGAAGGCTAAAGGCTACACCATTGAGCCACCGACGCGATTTATGGATAACTCGGTTCAAAAACCATGTAGGTTTTATATCCTTACCTAACATGCGAATGAAGGTCAGGCGCCAACCACAGCAACTTGACGTGCGTCTTCTGACTCAACTCCTGAATATACTCGGCCATTTCGTCCCAGTGCTGTCTGGTCTCGTCCCAGCTGTCCCCAAATGGGACCAGATCCGAGTCGAAAGCGGTCCAGTATTTCAGGCCGAGTTTGACGCAGAAGTCGAAGAGTGCTTTGAGGCAACGCTTGTGGTTGTCCAGTGTGTGCGACCCATCATCCCAGGGGCGATGGTGGCGGCTGTGGCTCTCGGATCCTGGATATGTTGTTTAGAAATGTATGAAATATTTTATAGAGATGTGTTCGAGCTCCCTTTTTACCAATAATAATTTTTACCAATAAAAACCAATAATATTTAAGCATTAACCAATTTCTGATACATTATGGCGAACTAAAGTTTATACAAAATACTATAATTTTAATTTATGTTCTATAAATCAGAGCAATGTTAACAAAACTTCTTAGATTCCCTTTGTTTAGCGATAAATTCAACTTGTATGGCGAATAGTATGAAACAATGGGATGCGTACTATTGCACAATGGTAAGTACCATATAACTAAGGTAGGAGAAAAAGGTGAGATAGCGGTTGTGGGTTAACTGAGAATTGAGTTGTATTACGACTTAATTTAGTGTCCATTACAGCACAAATACGGAATGCAACTTTGTGCGATTTCTCCAAATTTAATTAAGATGCTAAGGCCGCTATATGTTGGTTCACAAAATTTGTCGGCTCAGTTTCAGAATTTTGCCAATGACACCTAAAGTCGTCAAAAACAAAAGATTTTGAATTGCGTCAACTGGCGTTCAAAGGGTTACAAAACACATTTACCATGAGTCCTGAAGTCTCCCAAACTGACGCTATACTTGAGCCAGTCGTCCATAGTTCTGGAATGGACTCGCTCCGAGTTATTGTAGTACCGGTAGCCCACCTCCGCCGTCGCCATGTTGTTGTATTCTACCTTGTCTATACCTGATCAAAGAAGTTTATGTATTTTATAATTACTAGCTTTTGCGTGCGACTTCGTCCGCGTGGAATAGTTACTTTGGCCTAAAGCTCTCTTTAACCCATTACTTCAGTTTATATAGGTGAGTTAAAACTGCGATATCTCATAAGATATTCATTTAAATTGAATGATGTAAAGGGCAATTTTGTTTAAAATGGAATACTTGTGATAAATAAAGTATTTATTTGGATAAGGATTGATATCATGTCTATGAAAATAGCTTCGCCAAATGATGCATTATTTTAGAAAAAATGTTTAGCAAAAATATGTTATAGGGAGCTAACCTTAAAAGATAGACATATGCTGTCGCGGATTTTTTTGTAGACCTTTAAAAGGGTAATAATACTCTCATACATGACTTACGCGAAACTTTAACCGTTTACGCAGCGTACGCAGCGGAATCTCCAAGTAAGAAAATTTCCCCCCGGATTTTGAAACATTTTTCATTGCTGCTCCGCGTCTATTGCTTATAGCGTGATGATATATAGCCTAGCCTTCCTCGATAAATGAGAACAAACAAACTCTTCAGCTTTATAATATTAGTATAGATTAGCGCGGGTATTTGACTAATATATTATTTGAGCTATTTCAAAATAAGCATTAGTCAGGGTGTATGTAGCTATGTCATGATGAAAGATTCTTTATAAATCGTCACAATAGTGTTTGAGTGTATAATTCAGGACGCTCACCTGATGGTAAATGATATGCCTGACCATGACAAAGCGATATTGAAGGAAACCATGCCACACTGCGCCCGACACCCGAGATAACAGATGTTAGGTCTCTTAGACCTGGTATTTCACTAGCTACAGTGCCCTCATCCCAAAACTCAGAAGTGCAAAACACTCTGTACATTTATCCAACTCTCTAAGAAAAATATCGTGAGGAAACCTGTGCAAACCTTCGATAATTTTACTTGATTTTTTTATAGTACAATTACCGGATATAAGAGACCTAACATCTGTCGTATCGGGTCACTTTGCGGGTGGCGCAGAGCAATGTTGACGGAACAAATTAACTTTCCACTGTTATTTATTTCCCTTAACGTGCTCATGTCATATTAAGGCGTATCACCTACCACCAGGTGAGCGCACTTACCGTCCCGTACACTTATAAAATAAAAAAATAAGTTACCTTGAAAGAAGTCAACATTATCTCCCGGCCTGACCTCCCGGACTTTCTGCCGTTTGACCTGGCTATACGTAGACATCCTGCCGACTGACCGACTTCCAGGGTCCACAGCCCTATATAACGTCGGATGAAAGGGCGCGCCCGACCGTGCAGCCCTTTGTATAAACAGGTCGACTGCGGTTTTGAAGTTGATATAAAATATCACACTTTAACGCCTCGTTGTTGTTATTTAGTTTCAAAAATTGGGATTGAGTTTAAAAAAGAAATATGAAACGATCATTACGAAATTTCCAATCCGCACTGGGCCCGCGTGGACGACTAAGGCCTAATCACCCTATACGGGTAGGCTCGTGCCGGTGGGGACGTTTAATGAGCTTTATATCCCATACCATAATTTTACGAATAGCCATGCTGTGTGGTAGGCCTGTGCCTGGCAGTGGGATATTATAGGCTGATGATGATATGTAATGGCTAACGTAATCCTTTGAACGCTAATGACATCTAAAGGCATCAGAAACAATTTATTAATGATTTTATGATAAAAAGTGTACATGACGGTCAGGATGCTTACCTGATGGTAAGTGATACGCTTGACCAGCGCATCATCAAAGGATACCACCAACTGATATACAGTTATCATTCTCCATCAATGCCCCACTGCGCCCGACACCCGAGACAACAGATGTTAAGTCCCTTATACTCGGTAATTTCCCTAGCTACAGTGCCCCCATCCCGCAACACAAAAGTGCATGACTCTCCTCTTTCACGCCACATTTCACCATCGCACTTCGAGGCAAAACTCAAAGTTTCAACCTCACCACCTAGATGAATGGAAGTCCTCAACAGTGCATTTTTGTCGTAATTTCTTGCCACGAACGACGAAATTGAGGAGTCAGTTGGTGCCGGAGATATTTTCTGAGCGATACGACCTGGCGACCAAAAAAGAGTGTATTCCCTGTTGAACAACGCATTTCAGCGCCCTCTGGTATTGCAAATGTACATGGGCGGCGGTGTCATTTACCATCAGATGAGCCGTTTGCTCGTTTGCCTGCTATAGCATAAAAAAAAAATGTTGTCTAACCAACTATGGGACACTGCATAGTCACTATGTGCGATATTTTTCATTTTCAAGTCATTGCAGGCTGGATCACCTGTTTGTCCCGATGTCTCAAAAGAAAAATGATACCATACCTCAAAACAAAGATACTCCGATACAACGATAAATCTCCCAAATATAGTCAGGGTTAAAATTTCATAAATAAAAATACTTCATAAACTTACAAAACAACATTTATTTAACAACTATAAAAAGATCCAAACAAGTCTAAACAATATAGCAAACGCCAAAACTATTATCGGCAACGGCACTTTCCTATCGTTCCTCTGACCATAGACACCGGACACTTCGCCTTTCTTCAATGGAGTCGATATACCCGCCATCTTTGGTTTGTCTATGGGCTCGCCGATCATAGAGAATTTACTTGAACTCGTGATCTTCACAGTCACCATTTTCCCCATGTATTTATCTCTTTTGGCACGAGAACCTAAATAATAAATAAATGAGTTTACTACAGGAATATTAATTTGACGACCCATTTGTGTTCGATCCCCGGGCAGTACAAACATTTGTGTGCATGAACATGTCTGTTTGTAATGGTCTGGGTGTTTTCTATGTATAATATGTATGTATTTACAAATATATATATATAAGTATATTTATCCGTTGTTTAGTACCCATAATACAGGCTTCACGCTTAACTTGGGGCTAGATGGCGCTGTGTGAATATCAGTGGATATTTATTTATTTATTAAGGCCCGTATTCTAGGACGACACTCAATGTTGATCTTAACAACCCATCTGGTGAAATGGTTGTGACGTCGGCTGTTACACCGAGGGTTCTGGGTTCAATCCCCAGGCAGAACAACCATTTGTATGCATGAACACGTCTGTTGTTGTCTGTAATAATCTGGGTGTTTTCTATGCTTAATATGTATGTATTTACAAAAAAAGTATTGAAGTAAGTTTATCCGTTGTTTAGTGCCCATATTACAGGCTATGCATAGTTAGGGACTAGATGGTGCTGTGTGATTGTCAGTGAATATATATTATTTATTGATCTTTACTTAAATTGAGTTAGAAAGGGATTTTATTTATTTAATTTATTTTATTTTATTCGGAACACCAACAGAACCAATACAGTTTGTTGAATTACAATTAGAAGTACAAGTTATGTCTAAGCTATGGATGGTGTTATTTATCGTATATAGCGATATCCCTTTCTCACTCTACTTAAGTGACGATCAACGGTTGAATCTCGTTCTAGAATACGGGCCTTGGACGATAAAACTCAAGTCAAATACACACTCAAAATTTAACAATAAAATT